>MUZC01003328.1:333508-357823 GCA_002072015.1 Radix auricularia
AGAGAGAGAGAGAGAGAGAGAGAAAGAGCAAGAGAGAGAGAGAGAGAGAGAGGGAGAGAGAGAGAAAGCCGACGGTGAAGTTAATATAAGGGATTTAAATACATCGTTTTTTTTTATTATAAATCCCTCCAATTAAAAAACGTTACTAATTCGTAATCTCAGGTCCTTAACATCATTGGATCCAAGACCCACTTCTCATAATCCTATCGAGCTGAAATTTTGCAGGTGGTTCCCCCCCCCCCCCCCCCCCCCCCCCCCCCCCCCCCCCCTCCCGATCGACGTTCACTCGCGTGGCTTTGATTTCTTCGTCATGTAATTTGTGTCCATACTTTCCCAACTGTCTTTGCACGATCCATGAACAAGTCTGCGGCGTATGCTACGCCATGAGTTTGTTATAATACAATTGACACAAGATGATCAGATGGATCTAGAGCCTAGAGACTATTAGTTTATAAATAGTGTTTCATTCACGCTGTTTTTTTTTAACTGCCCCAAAATTTTATCTAACAACAAGGGTTTTATTTAAAACATGAACTACTGGCCATGACGTTTGAGTCATAGTTTATTTTTGGACACATTCAGAATTTCTTTTTGCGTGGTCTGATAGCACGTCACTACAATGGGTCAGCTTGACCTGTATACACATTGGATCACAGCTTGACTTGTGAACACATTGGATCACAGCTTGACTTGTGAACACATTGGATCACAGCTTGACTTGTGAACACATTGGATCACAGCTTGACTTGTGAACACATTGGATCAAACCGGAAAGGAAGAAGGAATGTAATACTTCTAAGACGTTACAAGGAGAGGAATGTAAGACTTCTAAGACAGAACTAGGAGAGGAATGTCAGACTTCAAAGACAGAAGTAGGAGTGGAAACTGGAGGACCTGAAGCGAAGATTTGGTTGAAGAGTTTTAAAATCGTCAACAAATGAAATTAAATCATATATTAAATTTGCCAAAATTGTTAAAAGCTAAATGTTATTCTTCTTTCTGGTATTGGTTAAATTTTAACCCAAACTAAACTACAAGTTGTTATTTTCTTAGCTGGTGTTGGTTACCTTGACCTCACCAAATGTAATCACGTGACTGGCCTCGTCTGAGACCTGTAATATCTTCACTTGCTGCACCTGTGTGTTATCTGTTTGTGTCCTGCATGTAGGACCAGGTGATTGCAAACAGTGGACTACACTACATGTACGAGTCGGGACTACAAAGATGAGTGTTGGTTTAAAAATAAGACCGGTATCTCACGTCTAGTGATAAGGTCCATACCACCCGGCACCCTGGGTGCAGCAGAGATTAGGGCACCCAGTGTCAAACAGGAGCCTTGATTTTGGACAGTACCCTATCAAGAACTGTTACTGACTGACAACTGGGAGGGAGAGTTATAGAACTTTGGTCACGTGAATTGTTTCTCGAGATTTTTACTGAGTTAACCTTTGACCTTTGACGAAATAATTCACTAAGTAGAGAATATTGAAATTTATTTGATATTAGAGCAACATCTGGTTAGACATCGATCCTTTTTAGCATATAAAACAAGATTTGAAACTTCCAAAAGAAAAAATTCTCTGTACTTTGATTTCGTCATGTGAAGACTTCACCAGAGGCGTCACTCGGATTGTTGTCACTAGGGGCGGTAGCTCATGGCGTCACCCACTCACGACTTAAACCGAAAAACCCCTCCGAATTTTCCAGTGCCTATTAACGCCCCCACCGCACCCCGCTAGTGACGCCACTGGACCTCACTATAGTCAATTGGGAACAAACTGAATGAGAAACACAAGAGAAAACACCCAATTATGTCGTGAAGGGCAAATATATATAGTTCAGCCTAAAAATGTGTGGTTGATGGTTACATTGATGTTAGAAAGGGCGTTTATATAGACAGCTGCATAAAACAATGAGGGTTAGTGGTTTACATTCGTGAGTTAAGTTTTTGTTCATGTCACGATGAAATTAGTAATAAGCCAACGAGGATGTCACCGCCAACAAAAGTTCAGACTTACGGAAGTATTTCTTTGTCTAGCAGTCGCAGCAAATATGACGCTGGACTTAAAAAAAAAAACAACAACTAATCACTCAACTGTCATCACAGTTCACCAGGTACAGAAAGACAACCAGTGGGTTGAACATTCACGCACATGACGTCACTGCGGATCCAACCCTTGGATTAAAGCAGACTTGAAAACAACACATTTAATATTTTCTCATTTACCCTTTCTTCATTACAGCACAAAATTTTGTCAGACCTATTGCTTTCATTGGGTAAATAGCAACAAAGTCATTTTTTTTGTATGGTAGTCAATTGATCACATGGAAACAGCTTTTTTAGTTCATACGGGTGAGACCGTATTTTTTAACAGTCACGTGGTCTTAGCCACACTCACTCACTGGCAGATGTCACGTGGTCTGTGCCACCCCCACCCCCTCACAGTTGCCCGCCCCCGCCCCACCCACAAGTTATGAATGGGCAAACAGTAGGTACGACAACTTTGAGCTGATTGTGTTATCAGTTACCTTCTCCTGGTTGACGTTGAAAATATGTCCAAAACCCAGATCAGCGATTCTCAAATTGCGATTGTTCCAATCTTTGCTTATGTTTAAACACGGAGTACCTACCAGGTAAAATTCTACAACTTAGAAATCGAAATGCAACTATGTAAAAAAAATTTTTTATAGCCTATACTTTCTCCAAATCCCACTTTTTCTCCATTATTTTATAGTTAAGAGTTAATCAAACATTATCGAATTGATTTGAGTATCTAGTGGGGCCATTCTTGCAGGTTCTTCACAGAGAAAGGTTTAAGGAGCACTGATGTGGACAATCGCAACGTCCTTGAACTTCATGCCAAACAGTCACGTATTTCACCTTAACGAACTAATGACGTCACATATCATTAAATATGTTATTTTGGGAGTTGGCATTAAATTAAAATCTAGTTCAGGATATATCACAAAATCAATAAAATCAACTATCAAAGCTGAAGTAATTACATTACAACCAAATCTTAATATAGAGTCTGTTTTTTTGTAAAATGGTTACACCGAACTCAGCACCACTTATTGTAGGCAGCATACAAAACTTAGAGTATATGAAAGATCAACTTAAATTCATAACAGAAAATCATACAAACTCTGTACTTTGGGCCGTCCATAAATGACGTCACGCATTTTTGGCCGATTTTTTAACCCCCCCCCCCTCGTCAGACTTCTTCTCAAAAACTTACGCCCCCCCTTTCCAATATAACACCACAAGCTGTGACCCCCTCCCCCCCCAAAGCTGTATCTTTGAAAATGAGCATCCCTCACCTAACTTTACTGCCATTTTAGTATGTATTTAGTGTAATGATGCACTCTATTATCGTAGCACGCGTGCCATGTAAAACTTCAAAATATAAAAACTTAGAAATCGAATTCTTAAGTGGAACTTTGATTTAAAGTAGTGTGTTTTGATGTGACGTCACAATTCTTTAACACCCCCGACCCTCGTCACACATCGTCATTACCTTAGTTTACTAAAAAAAACAACAACACTTAAATACTTTGGAATCTCAGGAACCTTACATCCCTGGATCCTAGACTTTCTTTTAGGGAACAAAAATCTAAATCTGCACCAATAAAGGTTAACTCAAGAGTTCCACAAGGAGCTGTGCTAGGTCACTGCCTTTTTCTAATTCATATTAGGGATTTTCCCAACAAAATCTCAACAGGAACAAAAGTTAGGTTATTTGCTGAAAATTGTATAATCTTTAGAATTATTAAATCAGAACAAGATAGCAACATTTTACAAAAGGACTTGGATGAATTAATAAAATGGGAAGCTAACTGGAGTATGTCCTTCCACCCAGAAAAATGTCAACTGCTAAGAGTAACAAAGAAAAAGAAACAAATAAATTCAAAATACTTCATTCATGGAAAAGAACTAACTCAAACAAAAGATGCAAAATACTTAGGAGTCATAATAAATGAGAAACTATCTTGGAACCCCCATGTCAATAGAGTTATTAAAAAATCAAATAAAACTTTAGGCTTTATAAAAAGAAAATTTTACAAATATAATAGAGATATAAAACTAAAATGTTAACTGTCATTGGTAAAACCTGCACTAGAATACTAGAATATGCATCTTCTGTATGGGACCCATCCACACACAAAAAAAAAAATTGATAAACTAGAGCACGTTCAAAAAAGATCTGCCAGATTCATTACAGGAGAATATTCAAAACTGACAAGAGTAACACCATTAGTTAAATCATTAAACCTTGAAACACTAGAGGATAGAAGAACCAAAAGTAAATTAGTAATTATACATAAGGCAATTAATTCTAATTTAGAAATACAACACAAAGATAACTTAATACAACCCTCAGATAGACATAAAGATAAAAACACTATTCTTATTCCGTATGCAAGAACAAACACATACAAGTTTTCTTTCTTCCCGCCCGGTATTCAGGAAAGCCAACACTAAGAAGAATGCAAGACTAGTCACAAACCATAGATAAGCGTAAGACGCAATAATCTTCTGTATGAAAGGAGCGTCTGTAAAAGAAAAGATACGATTCACTGACACTTAGTGAAACACATTGAGATCAAGTGAGACCTAATGAAATACAGTAGAACCAACTGAAACCAAGCGAGACACAATGAAATTAAGTGAGATCCAGTGAAACCAAGTGAGACACAGTGAAACCAAGTGAGACCCAGTGAAACCAAGTGAGACGCAGTAAAACCAAGTGAGACAAAGAAGAACCAAGTGAGACAGTTCAACAGTGAGACAAGGTGAGACCCAGTGAGACAAGATGAGACCCAGTAAGAACAAGTACGGCCTACTGAGACCCTGTGAGACCCAGTGGACTGAGTAAGTTCCAGGTCCTTTAACTCCAAGAAATTCAGCCTCTATTGTCCGGCTTGTGATGATGTCAGCTTGGCGATCTCACCTCACCTACGTAGGTCGTAGGTAGTAGGTCGTAGGTAGTAGGTCGTAGGTGCTATTTTCTGAGAAAACTAAGAAATAAGAGCTAGATATGAGCGGCACTGAAGGTACAGACGTGGCACAATCATGAAACCTACGAGTCTGGGCCATGCATAAAATTGTTTATTCCAATAGAGTTTACACTTGAGCAGTCACTATTTCATACTGGTGGCACCAGCAATGATGAAGGAACCGGTGGCATCATCAGTGATGAAGGAACCGGTGGAACTAGCAAAGATGAAGGAACAGGTGGCATCATCAGTGATGAAGGAACATGTGGAACCAGCAATGGTGAAGGAACAGGTGGAACCAGCATGATGAAGGAACAGGAGGAACGAACAATGATGAAGGAACATGCGGCGCCAGCAATGACGAAGGAACAGATGGAACCAGCAATGATGAAGGAACCTTGGCACTGACAATGATGAAGATACCGAGTGTAAGTGTTGTGTCACTATGGGTGTGGGTGGCTCTTTAGTACAAGAAAGAGCTTTGAAATGCTGACCTCAACTTCCAATGAATGATTGGTACAACAATTCCACCAACAATCTAACACCACCAGTCAATGCCAGATCTAACTCCACAACTGACCGGTTAAACTAACCACACCCGACTGTTCTAGGTAGTCCCCCTAACACACACATCAAACTTGTCCCACAAACACACACATTAAAAAAAAAGAAGATTTCATTGGAACTCCTGTCTTATCGTTTGATCTCAGCCCCTCGAGATTTTCTTTTTCTTTTATTTTTAAAACCTTTTCTGTATTTTGTCTTCCTTCTATCTCTCAGGTGTGGTTTACGTTTTGTCTCTCGGCTCATTGTACACCATGTTGGTTTTGAAAGACAGGTTGATAGGTGTGCCAGGTTATGTAGGAAGTACAACAGCATCCCACGACGGCAACTGGTCGGACAAGTGAGAATGTTCAATTATAGTAATAGGCAATAATAAAGATTTAACCACGTGATCCGCAAGGTAAACATTACAAATGACGCAATCAGTTTGTGTTGGATTGTGACGGAACATTTGGCAACTAAATAGTACCAGACAAACATATTTCCAATTGTTAAATTACGTGGAACCCACAAAAACTTTGGCTGTCCAGGTCAGAGTCAGTGGTGTCATGACAACTGTCACATCTTTGTATTACTGTCAGTGTTGTCATGACAAAAGTCACATTTTTGTATTGTTGTCAGTATTGTCAGGCCAAATGTCATATCTTTGTATTACTGACAGTGTTGTCATTGCCAAGTGTCACATCTTTGTATTGCTGTCAGTGTTGTCATTGCCAAGTGTCACATCTTTGTATTGCTGACAGTGTTGTCATTGCCAAGTGTCACATCTTTGTATTGCTGTCAGTGTTGTCATTGCCAAGTGTCACATCTTTGTATTGCTGTCAGTGTTGTCAGGCCAAATGTCACATCTTTGTATTGCTGTCAGTGTTGTCATTTCCAAGTGTCACATCTTTGTATTGCTGTCAGTGTTGTCAGGCCAAATGTCACATCTTTGTATTGCTGTCAGTGTTGTCATGCCAAGTGTCACATCTTTGTATTGCTGTCAGTGTTGTCATGCCAAGTGTCACATCTTTGTATTGCTGTCAGTGTTGTCATGACAAGTGTCACATCTTTGTATTGCTGTCAGTGTTGTCGTGACGAGTGCCACATCTTTGTATTGCTGTCAGTGTTGTCGTGCCAAGTGTCACATCTTTGTATTGCTGTCAGTGTTGTCATGACAAGTGTCACATCTTTGTATTGCTGTCAGTGTTGTCATGACAAGTGTCACATCTTTGTATTGCTGTGTTTCATACTTTTTAATTTCTGTATGGTATATGTTATGACGTCACACAATCAGATCATTAATCTCCCGAGGATAACTCTCAAACTATAGCAAAACAATTGATAGACCGAGCGTTACGCACCTCTGTTACTAAATATACCAAGTGGTGTGTAACGGGTATTCCCAACTTCACGCCATTATCCGAGACAGTGTTACAGCAGATGGTTGGGGTGGCGGCCAAGAGGCTCATCGCAAACATGGGGAAAGGTTCATGTTTACAGATTTTTGTTACAGTAAGTTACACAAACAGCAAGATGTTAGCGACTTGTTCCAGTGCTCTTTTGTTAGACATACATACCAGGGCTTTTAAATTACATAAGAGTGGGTCCAACAGTAGCAAGACTTGTTAGATGTTAATGTGTTTCTGCTGATACTCAGTTAGCTTCTGGTGTGTATCTGAGTGTTTTGTTTTAGCTTCTGGTGTGTATCTAAGTGTTTTGTTTTAGCTTCTGGTGTGTATCTAAGTGTTTTCGTTTTAGCTTCTGGTGTGTATCTGAGTGTTTTGTTTTAGCTTCTGGTGTGTATCTGAGTGTTTGTGTTTTAGCTTTTGGTGTGTATCTGAGTGTTTGTGTTTTAGCTTTTGGTGTGTATCTGAGTGTTTTGTTTTAGCTTTTGGTGTGTATCTGAGTGTTTTGTTTTAGATTTTGGTGTGTATCTGAGTGTTTTTGTTTTAGCTTCTGGTGTGTATATAAGTGTTTTCGTTTTAGCTTCTGGTGTGTATCTGAGTGTTTGTGTTTTAGCTTTTGGTGTGTATCTGAGTGTTTTGTTTTAGCTTCTGGTGTGTATCTGAGTGTTTTGTTTTAGCTTCTGGTGTGTATCTTGAGTGTTTTGTTTTAGCTTCTGGTGTGTATCTGAGTGTTTTGTTTTAGCTTCTGGTGTGTATCTGAGTGTTTTGTTTTAGCTTTCGGTGTGTATCTGAGTGTTTTTGTTTTAGCTTTTGGTGTGTATCTGAGTGTTTTCGTTTTAGCTTTTGGTGTGTATCTGAGTGTTTGTGTTTTAGCTTCTGGTGTGTATCTGAGTGTTTTGTTTTAGCTTCTGGTGTGTATCTTGAGTGTTTTGTTTTAGCTTCTGGTGTGTATCTGAGTGTTTTTGTTTTAGCTTCTGGTGTCTATCTAAGTGTTTTTGTTTTAGCTTTCGGTGTGTATCTTGGTGACTTTCTTCGATTCTTTGGATTAAACCGCAGCTAAGTTTCTTAATTTTATTTTTTGTATTCGATTTTATTTGTGTATTGTATGTCCGTTGAAAAAGGCTCTTTGCCGAAACGTTCGCTGGTTTGATACGTCCTGTCAGCCTTACCTTGTTTACGTTTGTTCCATTAAATTCTTTATAAGCCTGATTACGATGGCATAACGATGTTAAGAAACAAAATACAGTCTGATCTATCTAAATTGAACTCAAAGTGATCCCCCCTAAAATTCGACATTGTTGACTATGATTGGGAGGGGGAGGCATACATCCATACCGGGTAGAAAGCTTAATAGGGAAGAGAGGCGGTGTCTGATGTTTCATTTGAAAGGAAGCCAACTTGCTTTGACATACTGACACAAGCCCATGAAGGGAGACGCATTCCCTCTTCTTAGCCACTTTACTCCCACCACGATGAGATCGGGGAAGTAAGATTATATTTCAAAAAAAAAAAAGAGTCAACACAGAATAATAACCCAAACGCTTGGAAAAATTTGACTAAGGGAGGTTGGAAGCCAAAAATCTTCGAGTTTACTTAAGGCTAAGTAGATCTAAAATATATTAATCTTATGGAATTCTGCCGGGACCTAAACATTTATTCGATATAGTGAGATTTTTTTTACTTAAAGAAGTTCGAGTTAGTGAGGTCCAAGTGAGATTATATCATTTATGCATGTTGCTTTAAACTTTTTTTAAATCCACTAGGTTATTCGCGTTTAATTCTGAGTGTGTTAGAAAGTTTGTGCAGTCGGAGTTGTCTCTTTGTTTACAGAAGGGAGACTACCGCTAGGTTAAGTAGAAAGGTGTTAGTAAAACAAGGAAAATTGGTGGTAAAGAAAAATAACAAAATAATCTACATGAACTTTCTGTCTCTGCTGTCTTATCTTATCTTATCTTATCTTATCTATACAGACGCAGAAGATAATTGCGTCCACCGACCATGACGAATGATCTGTTGGCAAGTGACGCATCCACGCATTACCCAGAAAACTTATAGGCCCTACTGTGTTTTGTCGACACGTTCATTCTTTGTTGTTTAAAACCATTTGCTGGTGTTTCGTGTTAAGTTGATAGATTTTTGTTAAGTTGATAGATTTTTGTTAAGTTGATCGATTTTTGTTAAGTTGATCGATTTTTGTTAAGTTGATCGATTTTTGTTAAGTTGATAGATTTTTGTTAAGTTGATAGATTTTTGTTAAGTTGATAGATTTTTGTTAAGTTGATAGATTTTTGTTAAGTTGATCGATTTTTTGTTAAGTTGATCGATTTTTGTTAAGTTGATAGATTTTTCTTCACGTTTTTTTTTGTTTGTGTTTCCACGCTCACAGTTCACAAAACCCAACGTATCATGGTTGAGAGTGTTTACTTCTATGAGGGAAGGGATGGATGAGAAAGATCACGACATCTTTCTAATTTGGTTTTCATTAGTTCAACGAGGCATTAACATTTTAAAGGGATTTATATTAGCAGTTATGGTTTGAAAAGTCAGTATTTTTACTCTCAGTAATTCAAGTTATACAAATTAAAACTTCTTAAAGTATATTTAAAATATTTACATTTGGGAAGCACATAAAATGTCAAAAAATTTAAGTGAAGAAAATAATGTGCAGGAAAGGGGTCGTCCATAAAGTACGTCACGCTCCAGAGGGGGTGAGGGGGTGTAGGAAAGTGTGACAGTTAATGACAAGGATGATGGGTGGGGGTGTTCGGCCATATGGGACCTCACGGTGTTTATTTTAAATTTTAATTATTTTGTTATTAAAAGATATTTTTGTTCAAAGTGTGAAGTAATTAAAAGAAAGGGGGGGGGGGGNACAATTAAAGTTTTTGACAGTTTGTGACAGGGGGCAGGGGGGGGAATTAAAAATAGTCAGAAATAGCGTGACGTACTTTATGGATGGCCCCAAATATAATTTAAATTAATTTTTAAAATAAAATAAATACAATTATTAACTTCCGCTTTCATTTAACTGAAATCATCAACTTTTAAACTGCTCGACTGCACTTATTATTATTATTATGAACAGTTTACTTTGAGAAATATAGCCGTGGCATGTGACCGCTGCATCACTTGCCAACAGATCATCTCTCATGGTCTGTGGACGCAATTATCTTCTGCATAGAAGGAGCGTCTGTATATCTAAGATAAGATATAAGATAAAGAGAAATAGATTTGAAGAAGAAATGTTACATTTTGCTTGAAATATTATTTTAAAATTGTTCATATAATTACATTTATAAATTACATTTATGTAATGTTAATGATTTAGTAATAGACTTGTGATATAATACTGAAGTCTAAAAACTCTCTTCTACTAACAACAAAATGTTATATTTCGTATTTAAAAAAAAAAATACAACTACACATGATTTTCTCAATATAAATCAAAGTTTTTAAATTCTCCGCCTAGTAACCAAAAAGATGGCAGTTTATTCCCAACACACAACAACCACACATTGTCTTACCACAGCCAAGTTTTAGACGTAACACACGTTAGGACTTAGTAAACCAAACTCAGCCAACTCTTGACCGTACGTCCGACACAAACCACTCCACAACTGCAAGTCATCCAAAAAACTTGCCTTTTTACTTTACCCACACCGAAATGGTGAGCAGCCCGCTTGCTGTGACGCCGAGTTCTATTTATAGCCACACTCGGCTTCCATTGGTTTGTTGTAGCCACTAGTGCTGTGCCTATGAGCTGACGAATTTCTTACTTAGATTTCAGACAATTTAAATCACAACAGAGAGGAGGTGCAGAGTGCAGTGATGCTGGTATAGGTCTTAGACATAGGTCGTGGTTCGTCAACTCTGACTTTTATATCAACGTTAGTATTGAAGATATACACTAGTGAGTGATATCTGGTTGTGATATTTGAACTAAAACTTTTATTCACTTTTACCAAACTTTATTCATTTTTTAAAACTTTTATTTTGTCATTTTCTTGACTTTGACAAACCCTGAAGTATTCAGAATCTTGATGACTCACCAGAAATAAATGAACCCACAAAGCTTTGTCCAGGATACACTTTCAAAACAATTAATGCTTATAAAAAATAAAATGTTCTCGTCAAACATTAAGTGGAATACTCTAAGTAGTTCATGTTACATTGTCTGACGTCACTGCAGTAGTAATATGTTATTGTTATTGAGTGTATTTCTTGCTAGCCTTGCGATAGTAGTCCGCTAGTAGATGTAATGTAATTGTTTCAGAGCTGTTCGGTGCAAAATGTTATAGTAGATGTTTCTGAATGGTGGTTGTATGCAAAACACATGGGGGTAAAAACTGGGTCAAAGTTCAAGGCTGTGACTTTCCCTTTGCCTTGAGCGTAAATTGTGATAGTGATAGTAAATAATATAATGGTAAGGAGTAAGGAGCTGTTTATAGATGTAATAGTGTGTGATAGTTGTTTATACATACGATGGTAGAGAGATGTGTATACCTGTGATGGTATGGAGATACGTATATCTGATGGTATGGAGATACATATATCTGTGATGGTATGGGGATACGTATATCTGATGGTATGGAGATACATATATCTGTGATGGTATGGACATATATATATCTGATGGTATGGAGATACGTATATCTGATGGTATGGAGATACATATATCTGATGGTACAGTGGCGTAGCTAGGGGGGGTGGAGGGGTCGGTCCTCCCCGGGCGGCACTCATTCAAAGGGCGGCTTTTGTGGCCATTTGAAAAATAAACCCAGCCATTTCCGAAAACCACCCCTATTCTTTTGAAGGAGGAAAACCATAGTGAAACAAAAGAATCTCAATTTAACGTATTCGTCAAACATTTGTTTGCTTACATAGTGGTTGTTATAACGAACGCAGAGCAGTTTAAAATTTTAAAATCGCTCAAAAAAGATAATTATTATTTTGCAAAATTAAGCGGTATACGTCACAGATGGCACTTTTATAAGAAAACTGCACAAAAAACAACACATCACCGCTGGTGCGAATATATCTAGTATTATTATCGCACAACAGTTTTACCGTGGAATTTCGACATTTGCAGAACGATGCGCTACATAACATAGTGGTTCACATATTGTGTTTAAATTGCAAGTAGTAAATTATATTACTATTTCAGGTTTTATACAATTATTTTAAGTAAAGTTATTAAAAATTAAATTGACTTTGTTATAATTGCATTAAAGTAACACATATAGCTTGTATTTTTCATTAATATACAGTTATTAATTAAAAATGAACGATTATTCATTTTTCCGTTAATAAACACCACAATAACATAGATAATCCAGAAAAAGACTTACTTAAAAATTTCAAGCATCTTGGAAAATCGACATCTGAAGTAACTACGAGATCAGATGCTGGAAATTTTACTCAGTTCATGGCAATCTTTTACTTTTCTGTTATATCTCAATTTATGGGAACCAATCTGTTTTACATGAATGCAAAATATGCAAACCCATTTGATAAAATAAAGATATGTGCTAATACAGAACACCGTTACAGAGAGTTGGAAATATCGACTTGATATAAAGCTAAAAGGAGAAAAATTTGAGTGGGAAAAATTCAAAAGACGTGGTTCTATCTTTAGAGCAAGAAGTACAACGAGAAATGTTTTTATCCATAGATGTAATTATAAAAGAAAATAAAAGAACGAGGGGAAGAGTTACATGTCCTTGCAGGAAATATTCGTGTATAAACTATACCATCGAGGATTCTAAATGAAGAATTTTAACATCAATTACATTTCTTTATTTACATTGATAAAGAAATGTTCGAGATTGAAAGAGAAAGGATTCAGCTTTTTATGTCAGTACACGTTGCCGGTCTTAGCTATTGCGGTCCCCTATGCAGATTAGTAAGCGAAACTGATTGCGTGGGCCCCAGTTTGGGTAGGGATAAGGTATTAATAAGGATAATAAGTGAAAATTAAGATACTTTGGGCCTACGAAAGCGTTGGGCCCACTGCGACCGCATAGGTTGCAGGAGCTTAAGACCAGCCTTGGCTGTACCTACACTATAAGGAGAGGCATTATGTTAAAAAAAGAGGGAACATACCCCCTTGATCAATAAAAATAAATTTAACAGTAAATATTGGAAAATTCTTAATCCAACATTACAATTTGGTTAATAATTTTTTCAACAATTTCTATCAGTGTATCTAACTGTGAAAGGAGCTTATCCAAACTGAAGTTGAAAAAATATATTTTCGCTTCACAATAAGTGATTTAAGACTACAAAATCTTGCAATATTGTCTGTAGAACATGATATTACAAATAATATAAATTTCGATAACATAATAAACGATTTTTTTGACTATGAAAGATAGTTGAGTAAGTAAATTTATAAATAATTTTAAAAATATGTTTACATACTGATGTATACAATTTCTTCTTTTTATTAAAAAAAAATTCATTTATTTATAAATAAAAAATAAAAGCATATTTTTTAAAATGTTTTTGGGTGTAAATTTGGAATATCTTTTGTCTTATTTGGGGGGGGGGGGAGACCAGTGACCCCATAACTTTCTTGTGGCCTTCAAAACAATTATCTTGTATTTTTATAATGTGTATTTATAGGTTTATCATCGTATACAGCCTCTTTTATTACTGCTTACATAAATAAGGCATACAATGGTAAAATTGTTCCCCACCTTTTACAATGTACTTCTTTTCAATTACAATTCTTTATCCATGCTTATTAATTTATAAAAACCATCATATGATTAACTTAATAAAGAGGCCGTCCATAAATGACGTCACGTGATTTCGGCTTATTTTTACCCCCTGTCCCCTCGTCACACGGCGTCACGAAACGAAAACTTAGACCCCTTCCTCAATGTGACGTGACAAAGAGCCACCCCCCCATACAAGCGGTATTTTGTATGTGAAAATTAGCATGTTTAAAAAAAAAATTTTTTTGGCCATTTAAATATGTTTTTAATTTAAGGTTGCACTCTAACATCTAACACGCGCGAAACCTCGTAAATCGTCATTGAATAAAGTTTGGATAATCATATATTTCAGTGTAGCTTTTATTTAAAGTTGCGCGTTTTGAATGACATCAAATGTGTGACACCCCCCAAACTGTGCGTGACGTCATATATGGACGGCCCTTAAAAGGGCGGCATATTTGAGGCCGCCCCGGGCGGCAAAAGCTCTAGCTACGCCACTGTGATGGTATAGAGATACATATATCTGATGGTACAGAGAGACATATATCTGATGGTATGGAGATATATATGTCTGTGATGATATGGAGATACATATATCTTATGGTATGGAGATGTGTATACCTGTGATGGTATGAAGATACGTACATCTGTGATGGTATGAAGATACGTATACCTGTGATGGTATGAAGATGCGTATACATGTGATGGTATGAAGATACGTATAACTGTGATGGTATGAAGATACGTATACCTGTGATGGTATGAAGATACGTATACCTGTGATGTTATGAAGATACGTATACCTGTGATGTTATGAAGATACGTATACCTGTGATGTTATGAAGATACGTATATCTGTGATGGTATGCAATTGTTTGAATCTATGTTTATATGGAGTCATGTACATTTATCATCGTAGGAAGATGTGTACATCTGTAATAGTATGTAGTTGTTCATATATGTAATAATTTGTTTATATATGTCGTGGTATAGAGTTGTTTATATGGGTTTAATGGTATGTAGCTGTTTTATATGGCTGTATTTGTATGTAGCTGTTTATATGACTGTAATGGTATGTAGCTGTTTATATGACTGTAACTGTCGAGATGGGGTGACCTCTACGTGGTTAGACAGACGAGTAAGGTCGTGGTGTATAATGCGACCTGAGACCGACAAACCCCAGGCTTGGATAGCCGAAGGCCGATGTTAGGTGCTAGGTGCTAGTCATATATGATTACAGTCGCTGTACGGATCTTAGGCAAAGCATTTAGATGCAATGCCGATGATGAAAACCAAAGTACCCGTTGAGGGTCGGGTTACTCCGAAGCGACCGTTTCGTCCCCCTCAATTAACTAGCAACGCTGTTGAGCGGTGCCGGTTTAGGGCCAGGAGCGCCAGTACGGAATAGCAAAAGGTACCGCTAGGAAACGCTTTTGGTCGCCAGCTCTGAGGAAACCTTCCGGTGGGGGTTAAACCCTAGTTAGGTCAGTGATGATCCCCCACGCTTTGCGGCGATCTAAACTATAAAGACTCGTAAGCTTTGCCGTGGTGGCGCCAAAGTGATACTATGTTGATAGCGAGTCACAGCAGGGAAATTCCACACCTCCCTCGGGAGGCAAACTTTAGTGGGAGGCGTTTTCGACCCAGTGCCCTGGACGCCCAGGCGGCCGCTTGTAGCAGCGACCGCTCGGGGGGGGGGGGTTCTCAGTCTTTACGTCCCTTACTGGGCCAGAGGGCTGAGGGGGTTTTCCGGGAAGCCCCATGAAGAGCGCAGGCTCGGGACTGCTTATTTTCTTCCACATGTAGGATATGACTGTAAAGGTATGTGGCTGTTTATATGACTGTAAAGGTATGTGGCTGTTTATATGGCTGTTAAGGTATGTAGATGTTTATATGACTGTAAAGGTATGTGGCTGTTTATATGGCTGTAATGGTATGTAGCTGTTTATATGGCTGTATTTGTATGTAGCTGTTTATATGGCTGTATTTGTATGTAGCTGTTTAAATGGCTGTATTTGTATGTAGCTGTTTATATGGCTGTAATGATATGTGGCTGTATTTGTATGTAGCTGTTTATATGGCTGTATTTGTATGTAGCTGCTTATAAGGCTGTATTTGTATGTAGCTGTTTATATGGCTGTATTTGTATGTAGCTGTTTATATGGCTGTATTTGTATGTAGCTGTTTATATGGCTGTAATGATATGTGGCTGTTTATATGACTGTGGTGATATGTGGCCGATTATATGACTGTGGTGATATATGGCCGATTATATGGCTGTAATGGTATGTAACTGTTTATATGGCTGTAATGGTATTTAGCTGTTTATATGATTGTGGTGGTATGTGGCCTTTTATATGGCTGTAATGGTATGTAACTGTTTATATGACAGTGGTGGTATAAAGTTGTTTATACTGCTGTTATGGTAGAGTTTGTGATCATATCTGCACATTATTTATTTAATTCTCTTTCTAAATTTTGGAGCTGTTGTCCGGTCCACATGTTACTAACTCCACGAAGAGAAATAACTCTTCTATTTAGATGTCCTATTTAAATTTACGTTTCCTTCCCCTGCATGCTGCCATTCTCTTATTGATATTGCCTTTCTAACCCGAATGTGTCATCACTTTATTAACACAATATAAAATCTCGTTTAAACTTTATAAAATATCGCTATCACTCAATAAAGTTTCGCTTAAAATTCTTTTTCAAATAATAATTTTATTTTTGACGTAACTTCACATCCCACGCACCTGAAAAGGGAACCTACATATCACCAAATAGGCACCAGTCTATAACATAGTTAGTTACAATCAGCACCCGGGCCACCCAGTAGATACTGCTCTGTAACATAGTTACAATCCCCCATCTGGGCCACCCAATAGGCACCACTCTATAACAATACAATCACCCATCCGGGCCACCCAATAGGCACCACTCTATAACAATACAATCACCCATCCGGGCCACCCAATAGGCACCGCTCTATAACAATACAATCACCCATCAGGGCCACCCAATAGGCACCGCTCTATAACAACACTATCACCCATCCGGGCCATGTTAAATATAGAAAGAAAGAAGAACGACTCTGATCTCTTGTTCCCTAAAATTGAAAATATTTCTCTTCCGTTTGTTGTTGTATTTTGTAATAAGGGAGAAAACCATTTTTTTCTACAATGCATTTAAATTATTTATACTAGACTAGCTGACCCGTCGTGCGTTGCAACCATCTCAGTAATAGTGAATAAATTTAATAAACAAATAAGTGATGTTTTAAAATCAATTACACCAGAAATCTAAGCGAAAGCGTGCAAAAGAAAAAAATCATGTTAAGCCTGGTACCTATTGGAATTCAGGACGTGTTAGCGCATTTTCGTATTATGTATCAGTACTTATGTTAGATATCAGAATTATGTAGTTATCAGTAATTGTGTTTAGATTTTAGACATATTTTTATGAATTTTCTTGTGTAATGAATATACCTGACATTTTTTTAATTTAAAAGTCATTTCTTTACATTTAAAAAAAAATTATTTTCTCTTTAATCTAACTACAAGTCACCACAAATGCTAACGTAAAACTCTCTAAACTTTTACACATATTCTAATGACGTCAACTAAAAAAAAACAACTAATTCTTTTGCACCCTTTCGCACCACTCTTCAATGCCTGCAGTATTATGCATTCGACTTCCGGCAATGGCGGCCGTTCCCTGCGCTAGTGTTACCTCTCGATTCGAAATATTTGTTGGTAGTTTTAACGGGGTTTTTTAACGGATCGAGTAACTGAGTGTTGATGCACAAATGGCAGGTCAGGGCATACAAAAAACATCTATACCTCATGGGTCTAGGACTTATGGATGCTGAGATCAAGGGTGATGACGGACGGACGGACGGACGGACAAAACGGGTGCAATAGCGCATTCGACTTCTCGAAAATGCGCTAAAAAAATTGTATTATTGGACCCTAGCCCTGAAAAAAAAAAGTCATTAGGAGTTCAGTTTCATGTATTATTTTAATATATATGTGGTCAAGTATTTATTATAAACAAAGTTTAGTTAATATCCATCAAAATCAAATTGATTAGTAACTAAAGCTTTAACTAAATTTTGTATAGCTTTTTTTTTTAAAGCAAAAATTGAAAAATTCGGCCTCCAGCGCACCAAAGAAACAAAAAATGTTGCCAGTTAACTTTCTTGGAGCGTACTTGACAGTGTCAAAAAAGTTTTATGACGATCGAATGCATGGTTTATAAAGGACAAGCAGAGACACACACAAAGAAATACTTTGAATTATATATATATAGATATAAATAAACAAAACATGAAATCAAGGGCAACCTGGCCCCATTGGTGCAAGATTTAAATTTTGAAACATTTCCTTATTTTAATTTGAAAATATTGAATATATTGTCGATATTTGTCAAAACCATGAAACAGAACTGGGAATAAAATTGTAAACGTTTAAAAAAATAATCAAGGCCCCCGGCCCGAAAGTATGAATATTAGAGATCTAATGTCCTGTATTATTTTAATATGAGCTATAAAGTTATTACACACCAAGTTTAGTTCAGATCCATTCATTTTCCCAATCGTTAAAGCTTACATACTTTATGTACATCTCATATCGGGGCAAGAAATTAACTTTAAAATAAATGTTTATTTCGTTCTAATTCATAATAGATATCTTTCAAGCTTACGAAAACAAAGATTTTAGGCCCCCGTTCGCAAAGGAATGGACATTATGAGTTCAAAGCCGTATGGTATTTTAATATAGTCTTTCAAGTATTTAAGTACCAAGTTGGGTCAAGATCCATTCATTTTCCAAGTAGCTGAAAGTTAAAATAATTTTTATATTGCTCATGTATGGCAAAAAAACATTTGGGGCCCCTGCCCCCCCCCCCCCAATGAGTGTTGCTGTCAATTTTTTTTCACAAAAACAATTCTGGAAGCATACACAAAAATTTCGTAAAGTTTCATCGTGATCGGATAAATTGTTTACTCAGCTGTAACGGACAAACATATACTTACATTCATGCATACGTAAATACATACAAACATAAATACGTACGTACACATATACGTACATACGTACATACATACTTTGATATTTATATATGTATAATGGTTGGCAAGCTCCATTAATTTTCTAAGTCACTTACGTTTACACTAAGTTTTATGAAGCTTATATACGGGGGAAAATTACATTTAGGGACCCCTGGTCCCATTCTGTGTAAGGTGTCGATTTAAAAAATCTGTTCATTGTAATTTAGTTTCGTCATGGATATATTCCTCTAGATCACGGGTCTCCAAACTACGGCCCGCGGGCCAGATGCCGCCCGAGAGGCCTTCTCATCCGGCCCTTGGAGACCTTTTAATATCCAACAAAAGATTATATTTTTACCTGTAGTTTACCACAAAACTTAATGTTGGGGGCTAGTAGTCGCCTCAAAAACTGCTGTAGATAGATATAAGGGGAAAACACATTAAGGGGCCCCCGGGCACATTACGTGCAAGATTTCAAATTAAAAAAACTTGTTCATTTTAAATAAATGTTCACCATGGATATATTTCTAAAGATTGTTTAAAATTAAACGGGAAAAATATGTTAAACATTTTTAAAGAGACATTTGGGGCCCCCTGCCTTGAAAACATTGACATTTGAAGTTCAGTGCCCTTAATTATTTTAATATGAGCTACCAAGTTTTTGTAGACAAAGTGTTTTTAAGATCCAATCATCTATTCAGTAGCTAACACATAAACTTATTTTTATATAGCTTTTATTATTAAAAGATGACATTAAGGGCCCCAGGGCCCATTCACGGCAAGATATAAAGTTGAAAAAACCTTTTTATTTTAAGATGGATAATAATGGATACATTTATCATCATTTATCAAGATCTTTAATAATTGAATTGGGGAATAAAATTTTAAAGGTTTATTTTAAAAAGTATTATGGGCCCCCAGCCCCAAAAGAGCGGCTCTTAGAAGATGACTTTTCTACAGTATTTTAATATTGGCTATCGAAAATATAATTTCAAAATTTTGTTTAGATTCATCCATTTCTCAAGTAAATAGCGCTTAAACTATTTTTTTTTTACACTTAGGGCCCCCGGGCGCCCCTTTAGTGTTAAGTGGAGAAAAAAAAAGTAGCCAGTTACCATTCTGGAAGGGTACTCAACAATCTCTGGCAATCTCTAAAATTTCATGACGATTGGATGAATGGTTTAATCAGTTACAACGGACACACACACACACACACACACACACACACACACATACAGACTTTCTTTGATGTTTATATATATATATAGGTACGATCCTTGGCGTATCATGCACCGCAGAATTGCTAAAATAAGGGTGGATAGAACGGTGGATTTTTGTGATCCGGTACATCCCTACTTTTAAGTGGAAATTTTACATTTTAAAACAGTTTAATTGTGAAGTATTAAATTTAATATTTTAATTGCGTGTTAATTTTAAAAAATCATGTTAAGCCTGGTACCTATTGGAATTCAGGACGTGTTAGCGCATTTTCGTATTATGTATCAGTACTTATGTTAGATATCAGAATTATGTAGTTATCAGTAATTGTGTTTAGATTTTAGAAATATTTTTATGAATTTTCTTGTGTAATGAATATACCTGACATTTTTTNTACAAGTCACCACAAATGATGACGTAAAACTCTCTAAACTTTTACACATATTCTAATGACGTCAACTAAAAAAAAAACAACTAATTCTTTTGCACCCTTTCGCACCACTCTTCAATGCTGGAAGGATTGTGCATTCGACTTCCGGCAATGGCGGCCGTTCCCTGCGCTAGTGTTACCTCTCGATTCGAAATATTTGTTGGTAGTTTTAACGGGGTTTTTTAACGGATCGAGTAACTGAGTGTTGATGCACAAATGGCAGGTCAGGGCATACAAAAAACATATATACCTCATGGGTCTAGGACTTATGGATGCTGAGATCAAGGGTGATGACAGACGGACGGACGGACGGACGGACAAAACGGGTGCAATAGCGATTTCGACATCTCGAAAATGCGCTAAAAATTCGAAAGTGTAACGTACTTTAGGGGGGAGGGGGTGGTCCCAAGATTTGTGACAGGGGGGCCCAAAATGGTAAAAAGAAATAGAGTGATGTAATTTATGGACGGAACAACAAGGCCCCACAACACCCCCCCCCCTTTTTGTGTGTTTGTGGTTCTAATCCAGAAAATGTATGTCATGTGCCACGGAGAATGAAGATAACAAGCGTCAGGTGTTGCATTTCCTTTCCTTCAGAGTCACCCTCCTATGTTTGATCAAGATCGTGGTTTTTTAAATCTCATTAAACATATAATAATGCACGGGGGAAAAATCCACCTTAATACCCACCCCACCCCTAAGCAGCTATTGGTAGGATGATTAATTGTTTGTCTCGACTTTGCCAACTCAGGACAAGATGTGCAACAATCAAGCCCCAAGTTCAAGGACTTCAACCGTAGAGCAAGCGGGATTTTCTTTTGACGGAGGTGCGGTGTGCTTGTCCATATCCAGATAACTCATGTGGACTTGCTGGTCACACTGTTTAGTTAAAAGGTCATGTAAACTGGATGTAATGTATGTGTGTGAGTGAGTGTGTTTGTATGTGTGTGTGAGTGTCTATGGCGGATTAAGGGGGGGGGGCTGAGCGGGCTAAAGCCAGGGGCCCCCGACGGTTTAGGGGCCCCCAAACTTTTTATATTTATAATAAAAGTGTACAAATGTTTGCAGGAACCCTTGAAAATATAAAAAAATTAAAAAATATTTACTATACAACTGATCGCGAATCAAACCGGATACTACTGATAGAGTTAATAATCGATAAAAAGTGATTTAATTGCCTCACTTAGAGAACATAGTATGAAGTATAGTTTATATTTTTAAAATTTCTCATCTTAGTCAAGCTCCGCTGGCCGTGTGGAGAGTGTACAGACGCGTGATGCAACCGGTGTGGGGTTCGATTCCCAGCAGTGGAAGATCAAAATTTTCTTTTCACACTCAATTGTATTATACCACAAACACTTCAAACAGTTATTTCTTCGTGTTCGTTTATTTATTTTTTTTTCATTATTAATATTTAGTTACAGTCCTATATTAGCTGTTAACAATCATTTTATCTTAAGGGACGCTGGCTGGATAGGGCCCCCGTTTCATTGCAGCCCGGGGCCCCGTGCAGTCTTAATCCGCTCCTGGTGAGTGTGTGCCCCCGTCCCCGTCTGAAGGAAAAAGACTTTCAAAGAACACAATACTACTGAAATGGCTTCAACCTCATGGTATATAAAAATAAGGAGCCAGAAAAGTGTTGTTGAGCACAAGGGCTTACTTCTAAAGGTTAAATTAAACTCCATGCCTATGGAAGTTTCTGGAAATACATGCCTGGAAATGTTATTTAGAGAATTATATACTTAAAACGACATTTTGAAAACATTTCTTGTGGGGCTGTGTGATTTTTCAATTAAATATTATTATTATAACAACTAAGGTAGGTCAATATTTCTTTTAAATGTATTTTTTAAAAAAAAATTCCTTGAAATAAGGCTCATGTTTATTTGAAAAAAAAAAATTAAATAAATTTCTTTTCTCCTAACTGCCCATGAAGTGGGACGTGGTGGTCGAGAGGTAGCGCTCTCGACTGTCATACCGATGGTCACGAGTTCGAATCCACACGAAGGTGTGTATTTGTTCTCGGGGCCTGAGGAGTCCCCGAGTCACCCAGCTCCGAATGGGTACCTAACTAGACGGCTGGGGTAATGCGTGGAACCCCTATAGCCGTGGCCTGTGACCGCTACATCACTTGCCAACAGATCATCTGTCATGGTCTGTGGACGCAATTATCTTCTGCATAGAAGGAGCGTCTGTATATCTAAGATAAGATAAGATAAGTGAAGCCCAACAGGGAGGAGTTTGGTGTCTGTGTGTGTGGGGGGGGGAGTTAAATGTATTTCTGTTATGTGGATCGCTATGTCTTTTCTTAGTGGGAAGGTGTGGCTTGATTTTCTGTGTGTCAGATACACGTGATACGTGAAAAAGCTAGAATTGTAATTTTGTAGCGCCACATTTGAAACAGCAAAAAAAAAACAAACAAAAAAAACAACATAATTATTACCATTTGGTTATACTTTAAATGGAGCACATACCATTTTTTTTTTTGAGAAATTTAATTAGATCTAGATCAATTTTAGGCTGAAGTGAAGAATCTCGACCGTGACGTCACGTCAGCCACGACGCTACCGGTTGCTTGAAACGAGAGTTCTATAAATTCTAAAATAATTTTCAAAAATAGAAGGTTTTAGGGTTTGGGTTAGGTATAGCTTTAGAATTTTCAGACAATTGAAGTTTTTAGGGTTTGGGTTAGGTATAGCTATAGAATTTTAATTTTAAAGCTTTTTAAAGGACGTGCTATAACAACAAAGATGACCGCCAGGTAATCACCGTGACGTCACGGTCGTCATTCTACATGTTTACCCAATTGTACACCGCATGATTTTGAAAACAAACAAATTAACAATAAAATAATTGTAATTATTCCTCCATTTGGTCACCCCATATCAACAACAGCAAAAGCCGAGACTCTACCCCCACCCTTTCCACACACATACTCAGAGGAGGCGTCACTAGGGTTGGTGTCACCCGGGGCGGTAGCTCATGGTGTCACCCCCTCATGATTTAACCCATAGAAATCCTCCAAGTTTTCCAGTGCCAAATAACGGAAATATATAGAATTTTACGGTCTGGTGTCACCCCCCTGATGGTGTCACCCGGGGCGGCCCGCCCCCTCCGCACCCCCCTAGCGACGCCACTGCACATACTATCTTGGGCTGTTTGGTGACCACAACTTCCGAGTTCACGGATTAGCAAGTGTGTTCTGGCGGGAAAAAAGTTTTCCCATTATGATAATGTGTTACGCTATTAACCGTCCGCCATTTTGTGTCAAGCTTGGGTCGGAAACACTTCTCATCTTCTAGGATGTCACAGTTTACGGTTGACCTTCCGATTTCGTTATCAACATTTTCATAATTTAAATTTTTAAAAAAATGAATATTATATAGCACGTATTCTGAATTTGGGGAGAAATACGATGCACTGACTGATGAGGAGTTAGTGTTAAAAAAATACCAACCAAGAGTCATGGAGTCTTTGAGACAAAAAAAATTCAAGGGCCAGAAGAGAGAAATTTCTTATATCAGGCTTAAAAGTTTAATCATGATTTAAAACATATTTATTGAGCAATGTGAAATTTGTATTCATAATCTAGAAAATGAATATTTTTGTACTACTAACAAATTAACATAATTGGAAGTTGTTTTTTCATAAATTTATTTGCCAATGTCCCAATTTGATATGTAAGAGAAAAATAATTCTTAAAGATTAGCATTTTTATGTTTCAGAAAATGGTCATTCAAGGGCCACAAGAGGGAAAATTCCTATTTCAGGCTTCAAAGTTTAAATCATGACACAACTTCATTGAACAAAGTAAGGGGCCGTCCATAAATGACGTCACGCACCTAGGGGGGGGGGAGGGGGGTCTCACTTTTGTGACGATGCTTGACGTGGGGGAGGGAGGGGGTTGTATTTTTTTTTCATTATTAATATTTAGTTACAGTCCTATATTAG
>MUZC01003328.1:393028-406079 GCA_002072015.1 Radix auricularia
TATATATCTATATATCTATCTGTCTATCTGATGGTCCAACATGTTACACGGTGTTATGATGGTCCAACATGTTACACGGTGTTATTATGGTCCAACATGTTAAACGGTGTTATGATGGTCCAACATGTTACACGGTGTCATTATGTTAGAACACGTCTGGAGCTGACATCTTACAAGAGGTCGTTAAATGACATGTTACATGAGGTTTTTACCTGACATGTTAGACGAGGTCTTTAGATGACATGTTCGACGAGGTCTTTAGATGACATGTTAGACGAGGTCTTTAGATGACATGTTAGACGAGGTTTTTAGATGACATGTTAGACGAGGTCTTTAGCTGACATGTTAGACGAGGTCTTTAGATGACATGTTAGACGAGATCTTTAGCTGACATGTTAGACGAGGTCTTTAGATGACATGTTAGACGAGGTCTTTACCTGACATGTTACACGAGGTCTTTAGATGACATTTTAGACAAGGTCTTTACCTGACATGTTAGACGAGGTCTTTAGATGACATGTTAGACGAGGTCTTTAGCTGACATGTTAGACGAGGTCTTTAGATGACATGTTAGGCAAGGTCTTTAGCTGACATGTTACACGAAGTCTTTAGATGACATGTTAGACGAGGTCTTTAGATGACATGTTAGACGAGGTCTTTAGATGACATGTTACACCAGGTCTTTACCTGACATATTAGACGAGGTCTTTAGATGACATGTTAGACGAGGTCTTTAGCTGACATGTTACACGAGGTCTTTAGATGACATGTTAGACGAGGTCTTTAGATGACATGTTAGACAAGGTCTTTAGCTGACATGTTACACGAAGTCTTTAGATGACATGTTAGACGAGGTCTTTAGATGACATGTCATATGAGGTCTTTAGCTGACATGTTACATGAGGTTTTTACCTGACATGTTACACGAGGTCTTTAGATGACATGTTAGACGAGGTCTTTAGATGACATGTTAGACGAGGTCTTTGGATGACATGTTAGACGAGGTCTTTAGCTGACATGTTAGACGAGGTCTTTAGATGACATGTTAGACGAGGTCTTTACCTGACATGTTAGACGAGGTCTTTAGATGACATGTTACACGAGGTCTTTAGCTGACATGTTAGACGAGGTCTTTAGCTGACATGTTACACCAGGTCTTTAGCTGACATGTTAGACTAGGTCTTTAGCTGACATGTTAGACGAGGTCTTTAGATGACATGTTACATGAGGTCTTTACCTGACATGTTACACCAGGTCTTTAGCTGACATGTTAGACGAGGTCTTTAGCTGACATGTTGCTAGAGTTCGTCTCATCCTCCTATTAATTGTTGGGATGCGGGGTGAGCATTGTTAGCCTTGGCCAGTGATTATAATCTGAAGGCATATCTCTGGATCCTAGTGGCAACTTGAGATCCACTATAGAAGTTGATTTTTATATGGTTCACCACGTTTTACTGACGTACAGGCCTATTGTATGTGGCCACAAGATGACTTTTTACTGACGTACAGGCCTGTTGTATGTGGCCACAAGATGACTTTTTACTGACGTACAGGCCTGTTGTATGAGTGTTGACTATATTTTCTAAATGTGCTAGTCATACTTGAACACGCTGGACGTAGTGAAGAACTAACTAACATGGGTACGGGCACCTGTATTTTTTAATCTGTGGCATAGCGGAATAAAATATTTAAAACTTACGTTTTACTTTTTGTGGACAATTTGTGGACAATAATGGGTATATTACTACTGCTCCTTATATAAGCTCTGTCAGAAAATTGTATTTGTTATTATAGTATAGCAAGAATATCCCTTCAAAATGTTTGTAAATTATTTTAAAAACTTTAACATCTCTGCCATGTAATATGCCGTGATAAAATTTCGAACCAATGTTGATGTGTTTTATTATAAAATTTACCTCCTACAAAACTAGGACGGTCTCTGAATCAAACAACTAATACCGGCATGGTTATATCCAGACATACAAACTTTAAAGGCATTCAGACAGTTATAAAATTGAAATAGAAGTTTGTTCAGAGTTTTAATTGAGATCCTCAGCCACAATAGTAGATTTGACTTGTATGGCGTCATATGTGTGTGTTTATAGTACACAGATAGTCACTTCTATAAAAGACCTTTCTATACTTTCTATCTCTATATTGGCCATCTCTATGGGCCATCTCTATTTGAACCATCTCTATATGGGCCATCTCTATATGGGCCAAATCTATAAGGACCATCTCTATATGGGCCATCTTTATATGGGCATTCTCTATATGGGCCATGTCTATAAAGGCCATCTCAATGTGGGCCATGTGTATACGGGCCATCTCTATTTTGGCCATCTCTATTTGGGCCATATCTTTAAGGACCATATCTTTATGGCCATCTCTATATGGGCCTTCTCTATATGGGTCATCTCTATATGGGCCATTCTATAAAGGCCATCTTTATATGGGCCATTTCTATATGGGCCATCTCTATATGGGCCATCTCTATATGGGCCATCTCTATATGGGCCATCTCTATATGGACCATCTCTATATGGGCCATTCTATAAAGGCCATCTTTATATGGGCCATTTCTATATGGGCCATCTCTATATTGGCCATCTCTATATGGGCCATCTCTATATGGGCCATCTCTATATGGGTCATCTCTATATGGGTCATCTCTATATGGGTCATCTCTATATGGGTCATCTCTATGTGGGCCAAGTGTATATGGGCCATCTCTGTATGGTCCATTTCTGTAAAGAACATCTTTATATAGGACATCTCTATGTGGGACATCTTTATATGAACAACTCTATATGGGCCATCTCTATAAAGGTCATCTCTATATGGGCCATCTCTATGAAGGTCATCTCTATATGGGCCATCTCTATAAAGGCCATCTCTATATGGGCCATCTCTATAAAGGCCATCTCTATATGGGTCATCTCTATATAGGCCATCTCTATATGGGCCATCTCTATAAAGGCCATCTCTATATGGGCCATCTCTATAAAGGTCATCTCTATAAAGGCCATCTCTATATGGGTCATCTCTATGTGGGCCATGTCTATAAAGGCCATCTTTATATGGGCCATCTCTATAAAGGCCATCTCTATATGGGCCATCTCTATAAAGGTCATCTCTATATGGGCCATCTCTATAAAGGCCATCTCTATATGGGCCATCTCTAAAAAGGCCATCTCTATATGGGTCATCTCTATGTGGGCCATGTCTATATAAGCCATCTCTGTATGGTCCATTTCTGTAAAGAACATCTTTATATAGGACATCTCTATGTGGGCCATCTCTATAAAGGCCATCTCTATATGGCCCATCTCTATAGGGCCATCTCTATAAAGGCCATCTCTATATGGCTCATCACTATAAAGGCCATCTCTATATGGCTCATCTCTATATATAACAAACCTGTTTATCTGTAAAAATATAACACTCCGATCCGCACTTGTTTATAAAATTACTTAGTTTAAGGATCTGATGTAGAATAATTTCATTGAAATGACGTACAAGGTAGGACACATAAGGTAACCTTTGTTTTTATCTGGCTTTCCACATGCCCCCTGCCCGCCCAATGTTGGTGGCACGCCCATGATTCCAAGAAGTCAATGGGGATATTTTGTTTCCTGTTATATCTTTCGCGACAAGCTCCATCAAACATTCGTTGACTATTACCAAACTAAATTACTACTACATATTAGAATAGAATCTGTTATTTTACTAATCATCACGCAAAAATATTTAATTTTCGATTGAGTAAAACTTTTATAAAACGTCATTTTCATTTAGTTTATAATAATCATTTAAGATATCTTTTCTTTTCTTCTTTTCGTTTTGTAGAAATGCTTGATATCATTGGATGGGCAACGATGGCATGCGCATTCGGCTAGCGTACCGATGGTCAAGGTTTTGAATGTCCATGTAGTCAAGGATTGTTCGATTATGTTCCTGAGTCCACTCAGCTCTGAATGGTTACCTGCCACAAGTTAGTGTGTCCCTGAGTCCACCCAGCTCTGAATGGTTAACCAACAATAGTTAGGAAAAGAAAGGCTGCTGGGTAATGAGTGGAACTGCCAACAGAAACGTATGGTCTGTGGACTCAATTATCTTCTGTATAGAGAGTTTGTATAGAAAAAAACAAGACCAACATTACTGATTGCTTACATGAAACGTAAAGTGAGATTGTTCAAAATCTGTTTACCACTGATGGAGATTCACTGACTACTACTTACTGCTGAAAATCTTACATGTGGAAGAAAGTCAGCAGTCCCGAGCCTGCGCTCTTCATGGGGCTTCCCGGAAAACCCCCTCAGCTCTCTGGCCCCCAAAGGGACGTAAAGACTGAGAAGCCCCCCGCCCCCCGGAACGGTCGCTGCTACAAGCGGCCGCCTGGGCGTCCAGGACACTAGGTCGAAAACGCCTCCCACAGTGATTACTACTAAATAAATTGATCATCAAATTTTGATAGTTGGAATATGCGACATTCTATGGCATCAGTATAGTAACATTATTGTAACAATTCTATAACATCGTTGTACCAATTCATTCGGGTTATTTCTGAACAGAGCTTATCTTTGGGTAGGGTATTTCTGAACAGAGCTTATCTTTTGGTAGGATATTTCTGAACAGAGCTTATCTTTTGGTAGGGTATTTCTGAACAGAGCTTATCTTTTGGTAGGGTATTTCTGAACAGAGCTTATCTTTTGGTAGGGTATTTCTGAACAGAGCTTATCTTTTGGTAGGGTATTTCCCCAAAACCTTTTAAAAAATAAATTAGGTTACCCGGTGCCCCAGAGGTAAAATTAAACTTTGGAAACTTTGAAGCGTTTTCACTTGTCAGTTGTTCAGATTATCTCCATTTCTTATTTTTAATTTAGTGGGAAAAACCTCTGGTCACACTGAAATTTTTTCCCCGAAAAAAATCTATTTTTAGTATCAAGTCCTCTATTCGATATATTTATGCGTTCCTCCTAAAATAATTCAGTTTTTAAATATTTTATAGAGCGTGGGATGGGTGGTTTGTGTTGCGTGCATCATATATTTGGCAACATATGTTATCTAAAAATAGATTTCTGGGACATTGAATAAGGCTGAGGCGAATTACCGTATGTACTCGTTCTATAGCCCGTTCGTTCATAAGCTCACCCTCCCTCGCACCCCCTAGTGATGATGCCTCTGTGTATTTGTACTAACTAAGATAAAAAATGGTTTTTAAATCAATTAAGCACGCAGACTTAAAAAAAGAAAATGTGCGAGGCACAAACACTTTTAATCATATTCTTCTTCTTCTTCGTTCTCAATATTAAATATTGAGTTTTGCGTGCCACAAGTTTTGCGCCAAATTGGCCCGTGGTCTCCGACTTCAGCCTGCTGTATTTTCTGGATTTGCTTCCATAGCATTTGGTCAGCCAAGACCATCTGCAAGGCAGCAGTTGTTTTTGGCAAGTGATGCAGCGTACACATGTCACGGCTAAGGGTTCCACGCATTGCCCCGCCGCTTTTTTGCCCATTTGGAGCTGGATGGAACTCGGGGACGCCCTAGGCCACGGGAGCAAAGTCCTTGGCTTCCCATGGATTCGAACTCGTGACCATCGCGGCCCCTTTTAATCATATGATCACGTGTAAAAACTTAATAATAATTATAATTTCAAACAACTTAATGTGAAGATATTCTTTTGTTGTTTGTCATCCTAGAGCTTTACTTCTCAACAATTCTGGAAGAACTCTTGGCCTATATTTTAGTTGATTTCTGAATGTATGTGCTTTATGTGTGTGTGTTTTATGTGTGTGCAAAGGTGTGTGGGTGAATATTTAAGAGAGTTTGGAAAAGAGGGGAGGGTTAAAAACTGGTAAGGGGAAATAACCCGCCTCCACCAAAAAATGGCTTTTATGGGTGTTTTTATTTTATCTACATGCAGAGCTCAAAGATCTAAAGGTTCGTGGCGCTGGAGTGAAAGAGAAATAAAAAGATATGTGTACAATGAAAAGAACGTTTAATGACTTCAATCTTCTTCCGGCTTCTGGCGGCAAGGCAAGAGTACAGCAAGTCATCACTTGCATTAAACCTAATATCTAGAGGCAAGAGTACAGCAAGTCATCACTTGCATTAAACCTAATATCTAGAGGCAAGAGAGCTACTGGCGATAAAAATGCTTTCAGGACTTTTCCCGACCACATAGCTCACACAATGACGTGAAATGTATTCTCATATATAGGTGACATGTCCTATGTATTCTCATATATAGGTGACATGTCCTATGTATTCTCATATATAGGTGACATGTCCTATGTATTCTCATAAATAGGTGACATGTCCTATGTATCCTAACATAGAGATGACATGTCCAATATCCTACCATATAGATGACATGTCCAATGTATTCTCATATATAGGTGACATGTCCTATGTATCCTAACACAGAGATGACATCTTCAATAAATCCTACCATATAGATGACCTGTGAGTTCATATTGTCATTGCCCATGTTAGGGTTAAGCCTAAAGGTTAATTTAATTTCAAAGTCAATTTATTGGATACTTTTGTACGCTGTATCCCTCTTATGCGTACAAGTCCACCAGATTCGGAATATGTGTACAAGCGGTGTACTACAATCTTGTTCAAATCATTGCCCCCCCACACACACGCACGCACACACGCACGCAAACACGCACGCAAACACGCAAGCACGCACCCACGCACGCACGCACACACACACACACAAACGCACGCTACCCAACTAGAGTAACGCTATCTGGAAAAAAAAATGTCATAAAAGAAAGAAATATGATTTACATGGCAATAATTTTTATACTTTATAAATGAATAAACATGACAAGATATTTGCCCCGGAGGAAGATTTGATATTTTATGTAAGATAAGGTCCGCCATTGTGACTAGTTCTTATTATTCAGAAACAGTGGTTTTGTCGTGAGTACTGTATTACTCGTATTTAAATTTTAAACATCTCAATTAAAGATTCCAGGTGAAAAGATAAGTCAAAGGGCACGTATAGCATGTGTCGTGGGGTGTAATAACACAACACTAAGTACACTGAGGTTACTAACCTATCATTAACAGTTTGCTACGACAGGTTGTTCTGTATTGGAAAGTGATCAATGAGCAAATGAACAAATCCACGCCGGTTAGACCCTTCTGTTTTAACATTCTAAAATTGTTTTATTTATTGCATTATTTTAGTTTTTAATTTTTTATTTAATTTCATTTTTGGTTTAAAAATATTATTATAAAATATTATTATCTATTAAAAATTAAGTGATAGCAGAAATAAATAGATTACTCTACTTATTCAGTTTTACTTTTGTAACCGATGATTATCATTAGTAATTAACAATCAAAGTTAAGCATTAGTTCTTACTATTCAACCTTCAACCTGCTCATGACTACTTTCTTTGGACTTTGGCCAATCGACCAGAGCCATTCCGCGATGTATCCGACAAAGCCCGAATATTTGTGTCCGTTCTTTCCCCCTTTCTTTGCACTATCTATCAGCAAGTCTGCGGCGTATGCTACGCCGCGGGTCGTATCTTATGTTTTATTTATGTGAAGCGCTATGAGGCAAGCTGCTTGCTACAGTATTGCGCTAAATAAAATAAATAAATAAATTCATTAATTTATGTATATTTGTGAAACAAAATATCCCTTACAATTAAAAACATGTTTTAATAATTAATATCAATACTTAAGTTCGTAAACGTATTCTTATTTCAACATATAAGGTTATTATTATTCCTTTTACTTTTAATAAACAGAAACTTAAAATGTTGAAATAATTTAACTTTAACAACAATTCGTGTTAGTGAAAATAAACATCTGTGCTGTTTTTTTTAAAACTGTTATGTAATATGTCATGTAATGAGTCATATAGGAAGCGTCGGGTAAAAGTAAACAAAAAATGGAAACATTACAGAGCGCTGATGTGTGCCGCACAGAGTCGCACTAAGTGGACAACATCTCTAGTAAAAACGTGTCACACTAAGATCATCGCTAGCTGAACCAAAGTAAAGTATGTTGTTAAAGGGGCGGGGAAGATAGTTTGTTGTTAGCCAGGATTTGGTTCCTGGTTGAGGACAGCCCTAATGTAGACTGGAGCCTTATTTGAAAAGTTTCAGTTGTGATGGGGTCCCCTGGCTGCGCTGTCTTAGCTGGACGGTTGTAGCCCTTGAAGGCAGGAAGAAAACGTGATATTTGAATTGTTAGTTTAGTTGTTAGTTTACATCAAAACGTGAAATTTGAATAATTGTTAGTTCAGTTGTTGGTTTATATCAGAACGTGATTTTTGAATATTTTAGATATTTCATTTGTATCAAAACCTAACATATAAATTGTTAGTTGTTTAAATTTGAATATTAAAATTTAAAAAAGTATTACACCTTTTATTTTAAATTCTAACTCGTTCTTTTGCTCTTTCAAACAATTCATCATTTTCAAAAAAATATTTAAAAAAAAAAAAATAATAGTGTTTTTTTTTCAATACCAAATAAGCGATACAAAACTTCTATCATTAAACCCAACTGTCATATCTCAATGTTGATGACGTGCTAGGGTGGACGCTTCATTGACCAGTTGTGTCACACGTCATCTCTATTCTATGAGTGTCATACGTAACACATCAACAAGATGAAATTCTTGAAGTTCATTGTCGTAGGATTCATCGCTTCGTGTTCTGGTAAGTTTTGTTTTTAGTATAATTAATTTGTACAGCTTTATTGAAAATATTTTTGTGTATTGCGAATGACGATTTTTGACCATCGAACTGGCAAACTCAAAAGCTACGTTAGGAAAATCTGTGATATATTTTTTTCTGGTTTTCATTGCTGGGACGTTTAAATATCTGCTTCGCGGAAGCCAGAAGATGGAACTCTAGAGGAAACCTTAATTTTATCAAGTCCATGATATTGTCTGACTTGACCTTTGTTTTTGCTTTAAGTCTCCTGAGGTTGAACAAACAACCATCAGTGCGATACCTAATGTCCAGTCCTTCATTGCTATCCCTGAGGGCCCCTGAAAGCATGACTGAGAACATGAGGATAAAAAATGTTGGCGCCAGAACACAGCCGTGCTTAACACCATGTGTGACAGGGAGTGGTTTAGAGGCCTCTCCGTTGTCCTGGACTCGAGCCTGCATGTCATCATGGAATTGCCTTACAATGACTATAAACGTATTTTGGGTGCTGGAACAGATAACAGGATAAATAATCAAATATTCAGTTACAATTAGTACTAAGCTATAATACCACTAATTTCTCAAGTGCTGTCTTTTGCTTACAACTTTTAATATTTCATTCTATCAAAAACAATGTAGTTAGCCTAACTTTAACATTTATTTACCACAAATTCTAAGTAATTGATCAAAGTTGACACTTTTGTTGCAAATTTTGTTATACTCTTATGACCTGAATCATTGTGACATAAAACATTCCCAAATGACGTCGCTGTCATCAAACATAAACAAACTCAACACACGACATCGATGTACGTGATCCCTGCAGCGCTTGGTCTCTCGTTGGTACATTATCATTGGTCGTTATGTTGACGTGACTAACGACTCTCTAATTGATGCTACATATATCACACTATTAGCCACAATCGTTACCAATGTTATACATTGTTAGCCTCAATGATCGCCCATGTTAAACATTATTGACCACAATCATAGCCAATCTTTCCTTTAAGCTGCGTGGCTGCGCATATATCTGACTTACGCCTCGCATATATCTGACTTACGCCGCGCAACAGTGTAGAATTACCGCACATCAAATTTGGTAAATTGTTGCACAAAAATGGATGCTGTGCAGCTTGGCTCAAAAGTTTTTTTTACTCTGCACACTGAACGACAAAACGTAGAGGGAACATTGATCATAGCTTATGAAATACAGTATTCAATTCAATCAGTTCCCATGTGGTAGACTGTTTACCGCCATCATTTTATCAACAGTTACGTTCGAGTCCAACTTTGGGATGCTTTTTTTTCGTTATTTCAAAGTAACAAAAAAACTATTCCCAGAAACTCTAGCGACCCAGCTATATTCCTGTAGAAATGTTTGGGCTGAATCTAAAACGGAAGTGTAGGATCTCCCCTCCACTTTACGCATGTCACAGCGTCCTGTATCACGTACTCTCTACAGCAGAGTTTCTCAATCTGTGGGTCGCGACACTCTGACATATTCTAACACGCTAATTTAAAGACAAAATTTTCAAGTCTAGTAGATAAACTGGTGTATGAAAATCTGTTTTCATATTTCTGTAACTACAAAAAAATTACAAAAAAACTCACCATAACCCTATTAAAGTACAAATAGTGGAAGTTTTTTTTTCGATCAGTTTATCGAATAGTGACTTACATGACTTAAAAACATGTTGCTAACATTGCAATTTTAGACTTTCTTGTACTTGGAGGGTAATAATAAGATTCCCACTGGCCGTGTAGAAAAGTGAAGGTGGTAATAATAATATAGACACCACTGCCCATGTAGTAAAGTGAAGGTGGTAATATAGATGCCACTGACCATGTAGTAAAGTCAAGGTGGTAATATAGACACCACTGACCATATAGTAAAGTGAAGGTGGTAATATAGACACCACTGGCCGCATATAACACCTGTGAACAACATCAGAAGAGATTTCCTTATTAGTCACCTTTTACTGATGAAACCATGCATGCAGGGAATGACACAAAAGTACAACTATTCTTTCCCGTAACTTTTATTTTTTACATAACACGATTAAACGTTTGCTTTGATCGTCAAAAACTTCTCTGTCTTACTTGAACTGGAAGATTCAATTAAAATGATAAAGTCTGCATATACAAGTTTAGTCAAAGTCAAAGCATCCGTAAAGTATAATATTGTAATATTATTTGTATTATTTAGAACTTGATATGTGAGTGTCCACTTTTGGAGTTACCGTATATACTCGAGTGTAAGCCGACTTTTGCAGCACATTTTTTGTGCTGAAAAAGCACCCTTTCGGGTTATACTCGAGTGAAAAAAATGACCCCAGAAAATGCCGCCGCTCTGCAGCCAGATATTAGCGTGTAGTCACTGCAGCCCACCTGCCTAAACTGATCTAGTCACTGCAGCCCGCCCCGCCTCCACTGGTTGCTAGATCGCCTCCCGACTGGCGTCTAGCAACCAGTGACGTAATCGAGAGGAGAGCGGAGACTGACGTGCCAAGACCTCCTCCGCTCAGCAGAATACTAGAAGCCGCCGCTGCCAGCCCCGTCTCCACTGGTTGCTAGATCGCCTGCTGATTGGCGTCTAGCAACCAGTGACGTCAGAGAGAAGAGACCGAGCAAAGGTTTTTGTACTTTTAAAGTTATTGTTGATACCATATTGTTTTTGTTGACCCTCTTTTCCACTTATAGAGCTAATTTACTGTTTCTCTTTGAAATAAATATTATGTGTTTTAATGTAAATTTATTGGTATCTATTATTTTTGAAATTTACCAGTAGCTGCTGCATTTTGCATTTCCCACCCGAGTCAATACTTTTTCCCAGTTTTTTGTGGTAAAATTAGGGGTCTCGGCTTATACTCGGGTCGGCTTATACTCGAGTGTATACGGTATTTTACGTCTTTTTAAAAATTCCATTAGATTAGCAATTTTTTTCATTATGTTTTTTTTATGCCACAAAACAAAATGTATTTAAAATGATACTTTAGGAGAATAAGCTATTTATTAAAGTTGAAAGAGGCAAACAAATTGTATGCTGGTAGTTGACTTGAGTTAAAAATAATTGTCCACGTTATCCGTTTCATCTCTGTGTTGGTATAAGGTCCGTGTCCAATTTGTAAAAGTTAATGTTAATATGTTTTACAATCTCGTTCTCGCCGCACTAAAAGTAATCGCAAATTTACATCTGTACGTATGGGCATTTATTTATATTTGATCAATTAACTCCGTGTTTGTTTGTGGAATTTGTTTCCCTTTTATTTAAATGTAACGGATAAAGCCATTTTAGCTCATACAAGATGAGTGGCTGATAAACTTGTATCAATTAGAGTTATCTGCCCATCAGTGTAATACTCCTATACTACTTCTGCCACTTGGTGTTTTAAGCATTAGTAGCAGTATCAGAAGACTTTAAATTCATCATGGAGTTTGAAGTTTTGGCATTAGAGATATTCACATATTTATTTTTTTTTAACTTTCCTTAATTTTTTTGAAATAACTTTCACCTTTGCGTTTATTTTATTTTAATAAACATGATTTTAGCGTTTTTCTTTTTAAAAAGATAATTAAAAATGAGGAATTAGCGGCCCAAACAAAGTGCCGCCCAAAACAAAGTACCGCCCAAAACAATGTCAAATGTGCAGCCCAAAGCATTCGATTGGCTCAAGTTTAAATTTGAAAGGATACAGATATTTTTGTTCTTACAACAGCAGCAGCTGATAAATTTGAAGAATTATTCAATGTTACAAGCACCCCAGTGTCACGTTTTGATTTTCCTTAAAACCCCTTGGTTTTTCAGTTGAATAGCATACGTATCAGAAAAGGTTATATCAATTATGGTGTTTCAGCAATTCAAACATTTATACATAGATTAATTAGGAGAGTTCCTGTATTTCGCTGATAATTTTTTTAATTTGGTTTTTATTTTATTTTAATGAATACTCAACTTTTTGTTGTAAATTTCTTTGAAGCCAAAAAAGTGACGAGAAATGTTCAATCGCTAACATAGTGCCACACGGGGCCTATGACCTTTGCCCCTTGACCCCCTCTAGCTAATCCACTCTATAGCAGATCTGCAATGTTTTGACTTTAGTTGTACTAAAATGTCTTGTCTAGTTGTACCTAGCTGTATTGTCTAGTTGTACCTAGCTGTATTGTCTAGTTGTACCTAGCTGTATTGTCTAGTTGTACCTAGCTATCTTGTCTAGTTGTACCTAGCTGTATTGTCTAGTTGTACCTAGCTGTATTGTCTAGTTGTACCGAGCTGTATTGTCTAGTTGTACCTAACTGTATTGTCTAGTTGTACCGAGCTGTCTTGTCTAGTTGTACCTAGCTGTATTGTCTAGTTGTAC
>MUZC01003328.1:406496-427954 GCA_002072015.1 Radix auricularia
TTGTCTAGTTGTACCTAACTGTATTGTCTAGTTGTACCTAACTGTATTGTCTAGTTGTACCTAGCTGTATTGTCTAGTTGTACTAAGATGTCTTGTCTAGTTGTACCTAGCTGTATTGTCTAGTTGTACCTAGCTGTATTGTCTAGTTGTACCTAGCTATCTTGTCTAGTTGTACCTAGCTGTATTGTCTAGTTGTACTTAGCTATTATGTCTAGTTGTACCTAGCTATTATGTCTAGTTGTACCTAGCTATTATGTCTAGTTGTACCTAGCTATTATGTCTAGTTGTACCTAGCTGTATAGTCTAGTTGTACCTAGCTGTATTGTCTAGTTGTACCTAGCTGTATTGTCTAGTTGTACCTAACTAACTGTATTGTCTAGTTGTACCTAGCTGTATTGTCTAGTTGTACCTAGCTGTCACTAAGTTTACACTATGCGACATGACCTAAACATACCAACCCACTCGACATCAACCAAACATAGCAACAAAACAATCAGATGTTCTCAATTGAAACACAATGTTTTTTTTTATTTTCAAACGCACGACTCTCCCCCTGTCTACTCCAAACATGACCTCCACACCAGAGGCGTCACTAGGGTTGGTGTCACCCGGGGCGGTAGCTCATAGTGTCACGCGGGGCTGTAGCTCATGGTGTCACCCCCTCATGATTTAATCCATAGAACTCCTCCGTGTTTTCCAGTGCCAAATAGCGGGAATATATAGAATTTTATGGTCTGGTGTCACCCCCTGATGGTGTCACCCGGGGCGGCCCGCCCCCTCCGCATCCCCCTAGCGACGCCACTGCTCCACACACCCCCTCCCAAAATTAATACAATCAGACTTGACAATATGTGTATCTATATATATAATTCTCCTCATGGTTCAACCATGCCGAACACCAAGCAAGCTCTCTAACCCCACCGACCAATCAGCTGGCAAGAAAAGGTAGTGCAGAGGGTGGGGGGGGGGTCATCTAGACCAACAGTACATTCAATTGAGGTCAATTACTTTGTTCTTTCAGAACAACAGAATTGCATGTATTTCGTAGTGTAGTGATTATTACGTTCGCCTAACACGCGGAAAGTCGTAGGTTCAAGCCCCAGCTTATACATTACTTTTTTTAATTTTTAAAAATGTTTGTATTTGTGGCCGATCATTTCCCACTTTCTTGTCGAACATGACTTCGCAACACGGTTGTTCATTCGCGTTGTTCTGATTGCTTCGTGATGAAGTTTTTGTCTGTTCTCCCCCCCCCCCTCACCTTTAATTTCTTTGCACAATTTATGAACAAGTCTGCGGCATATGTTACGCCGCGGGCTGCATCTAGTATATATATAATAGCAGATATTAAAACTACCAATAAATTTGATTCTGTATTACAGTTCATCCCCTGGTTGGACTTGAAGAACAAGAAAGATCTCCAATAGACGGATGGTACAACAACTTGCTTCATCCCGACTGGGGTGCTATAGGTAAGATATTTTACCTTGTATGGCTGACTGGGGGATATAAGTAAGATATTTTACCTTATATGGCTGGCTGGGGTGCTATAGGTAAGATATTTTACCTTATATGGCTGGCTGGGGTGCTATAGGTAAGATATTTTACCTTGTATGGCTGGCTGGGGTGCTATAAGTAAGATATGTTACCTTGTATGGCTGGCTGGGGTGCTATAGGTAAGATATTTTACCTTATATGGCTGGCTGGGGTGCTATAGGTAAGGTATTTTACCTTATATGGCTGACTGGGGTGCTATAGGTAAGATATTTTACCTTATATGGCTGGCTGGGGTGCTATAGGTAAGATATTTTACCTTATATGGCTGGCTGGGGTGCTATAGGTAAGATATTTTACCTTATATGGCTGACTGGGGTGCTATAAATAAGATATTTTACCTTGTATGGCTGACTGGGGTGCTATAAGTAAGATATGTTACCTTGTATGGCTGACTGGGGTAATATAAATAAGATATTTTACCTTATATGGCTGGCTGGGGTGCTATAGGTAAGATATTTTACCTTGTATGGCTGGCTGGGGTGCTATAGGTAAGATATTTTACCTTGTATGGCTGGCTGGGGTGCTATAGGTAAGATATGTTACCTTGTATGGCTGGCTGGGGTGCTATAGGTAAGATATATTACATTGTATGGCTGGCTGGGGTGCTATAGGTAAGATATTTTACTTGTATGGCTTGCTGGGGTGCTATAATTAAGATATTTTACCTTGAATGGCTGGCTGGGGTGCTATAGGTAAGATATATTACCTTGTATGGCTAGCTGGGGTGCTATTTCGTAACCTTTTCATTAGGGACTTCCGTCTATGAACCTACCTGTTTTGGTGGAGGCCACATAGGTTCACAGCCTGCAACCTTCAATTTGCTACAGACCATCAAGTAAAACTAAATACCGTTAAAAATGGTGGTAGCCAAGCATGCTGGCTCCATCTACTAAAGAACCTTGTAAAATACGCAATCAAGGAACGGATTTTACAGAGTCCCTATTTCTGCCATCCCTCCCCTACTAGATACGCCACTGCTGACTTTTCTCAATCCTAAAAACGTGATTAATGATTTAATGTCAAAAATACATCAAATTACACACACACACACACACGCCCACAAGCAAACAAAAACCTTCACGGAACATAATCGTTACATCTATTTCCATGGAATAAATTTAAGTTAGAAAATCAAATACAACAGATATTATGAGCTTTAAAATTTTTATTATAAATTTAATCTTATCAATTAGACCGACTTTAATAAGAGTTTTTTGTATTTTCAAAGCTGGAAAGAGTTTTTTGTATTTTCAAAGCTAGAGATGGTACGCTGGAAGAGGAATTTTCTAAAGTTTTTAAATTTTATTTTAATTCTGTGACAGTTGAAAATTCCCCTAAAAGTTTTAAGATTTTTAGCGCATATTTCACAACATGGTTTAAAGGAGTTGGTATCTCAAGGATTACATTTTATCACCCAAATCAAATATTAGAACATTTTCGGTTTCTTATTGAAATTTAAAACTTATATTGTTTATTTTAGCAAACGTTATAAAAAAAACAAAAAAACTATACGAATCTTTCATAATAGCCATGTACTCAAATTATGTATCTTTGATTGGGTCTTCTTTATACTAAAAATGAAGTTGAAAAAGCTGCTTAAATTTAGTTAGAACTAAAAATATCAGACAAATTAAGAAATTTCAAAGGTTTTTATTTCTATTTTTATACTACTTGAAATTTTATGACAGTTTTTTTTTCTTTATGCTAAAATTTCTTAACATTATTAGTTTATTAAAAGTGAATACTTGTCTTGACATAAATAATCAGAAAGTCTGTCAACTATACGTGAACCAATCAGAAAGTCTGTTAACTATATTTGAACCAATCAGAAAGTCTGTTAACTATATTTGAACCAATCAGAAAGTATGTCAACTATATTTGAACCAATCAGAAAGTATGTCAACTATATTTGAACCAATCAGAAAGTATGTCAACTATATTTGAACTAATCCCCAGACACACATTTACTTGAACCAATCTCCAGACACACATTTACTTGAATAAATCCCCAGACACACATTTACTTGAATAAATCCCCAGACACACATTTACTTGAATAAATCCCCAGACACACATTTACTGAGAAGAAGCAAAGTTAGCTACAGTGATGGAGTCTACGAACCATCTGGCATCAATCGACCAAACCCACTGGACATCAGCAGGATAGCCTTCAACGGGACCAATAACTTAAGCTCAGTCAGAAACAGGAATGCACTTTTAGTTTTCTTTGGTAAAAATTCAGAATTTTACAATTTTACCTAGCTCTAATTTGACGTTAATTGTTTATAAAAGAATGTTTTGTTTTGTCTGTTTCTTTCACTTAGAATTAAAAGGAATTAATTTAAATCATTTGAATAAACATTCATAAATGGCAAGGCCGTTTAGATTGATAGTTATATACCTTTGTTTTGATATTATACAGAAAAAAATTAAAAAACTTTGAAAGTAAATTGCATACTTTTTTATATTATCCTACTGTGAAATTTTGTCAACTTGATAAGAAACATCTCATAAATTGTTTATTTTGAACATTTATTTTTTAACATTTCAAGTATTTACAAAATTCTTTAGAATATTTTGTCAACTCTTTTTAATCTATATACTTTGGTTTAGAGAATTTTATGTGGGCCTGGCTGGCGTACCAATGGTCACGGGTTCAAATCCATGTAAAGGCAAGGATTTGTTCCCGTGGCCTGAGTCCACGCAGCTCTGACTGTGTACCTAATACTAATTAGGGAAACAAAGGCGGCTGGGTAATGCGTGGAACCCTCATAGCCGTGGCCTGTCAACACTGCATCACTTGCCAACAGACAAGAATGGTCTGGGGACGCAATAATCTTCTGTATAGATATGTCAAGTCAAGATTTAATTTAAAGGACAATATAAAGTGATGCTATAAATAGATTTATTTCCATTTAGGTCAACAGCTGGTTGAAGAGATCATGGATGCACAGAGACCTGGATGCCCAATCGAATATCTCAATATACCAGTCCCTAAAAACCACAAGTATAATCCTGAACAAAAAGATGACCTTGAAATGCCATTTTTAAGGTCCAGATATGATCAGAGAACAGGATTTTCTCCCAACAATCCTCGTCAGCAGGTAAGAGGATAAGTCCAAGAAATCATCTTCATTGTTTCAACAAATAATGGTAGTTTAAGTGCAAATCTGACATGGCAAAAAATAATTATACATTTCTAGTTGACATCAGTGCATATTTCTCTTAAATTTCATTGTGAATTTAGGATTGTAACAAAGGGCAGATATATTCTATTTAGGTATAAAATTGTGTGCAACATTAAAGCTCTCAATGTTATTGTTTAATAAAAATATTTGGCATTGAATTACAAAACATCTCATTTATTTATCCCAGCCATCAAAATGATCAAATTTTATGTTCTTACATCTTCTACATAGATCAATAATATCTTTTATAACTCGTTCCGTTCCACGGTCATAAAGATCTTATCTTAGCCATAAAATGATCTTATCTTAGCCATAAAATGATCTTATCTTAGCCATAAAATGATCTTATCTTAGCCATAAAATGATCGTATCTTAGCCATAAAATGATCTTAGCTTAGCCATAAAATGATCTTATCTTAGCCATAAAATGATCTTATCTTATCTTAGCTATAAAATAATAATTTCTTACTTCATTTTATTCACCTTATTCAGCTGAATGAAATCACCCCCTACATTGATGGTAATCTAATTTATGGAGCAGGCAAATCAGTAGAAGATGCTGTTAGATCATTTCAAGATGGAGAACTCTTGGCTGATAATGTCGATATTAAAAAGAGTTTCCCCATGAAAAATGATATCAGACTTCCGTATGCAAACCCCCCGTCACCAAGGGACCACATTCTGAGACCTGTCAGCAGGTTTAGAAGTAAGACTCTTCTTCCTTTCTCTGTTATTGACTTTATTGTTGTTTAGAGTGAATGTATATTCTCACAGAGCTACTTATGTACTAAACAAAATGAAGGGTAGGACTGCAATCAGGCTTATAAAAAAAATTAAATGGTTCTTACTTACCATCCACACAAAATCAAAGCAAAAGAAATATTCCTGAAGAACCGAGCCACCCTACTTGCGGACCCTGAGACGAACAACATATTCTCCACCCCACCCCTCATTGTATTTAGGAGGGACAGAAACCTACGTGATCTTCTGGTTCGCACTCGCCTCCCCACATCATCCAACCATCTGGGGACTTGACCATGCGGCCGACTTCAGTGTAAGACATGTCCTTCTGTTGTGAAAGCTGAACAGATAGTCTTCCCTAAGGAGGTATTTAAGATTAGGGATGGCCTTACTTGCGTTAGCCGCAATGTTGTCTACACCATTGTGTGTAAGCGCTGTCCTTTGAAATACGTAGGGGAGACGGGGCAATCTTTGACGTGCCGAATTTCTGAACACATTAGGGCGATTACACAAGACAAACAGTGTACCGTCTCCCGTAACTTCAATGGACGCAACCACATGGGTGTGAAGGAACTGGCAGTCACAGCTATTGTCTCGTGCACAAACACACCCGCACGAGTCAAGCTTAAAAACAGATTAATAGAAAATCACGGTACAGTCACCCCCACATGGGATGAATGTGGTGTTTGCTTTGACCACCTAGGATTTTGCCCCGCCCACTCTCTGCTTTCCTATATAAACTCGCTCTGTCATCTCTCAGCATCACTTTCTTCGATTCTTTGGATTTCACCGCAGCGAAGTTTCTTAATTTTATTATTTATTTTTTTTATATTCATTTTATTTGTGTATTGTATGTCCGTTGAAAAAGGCTCTTTGCCGAAACGTTCGCTGTTTTGTTACGTCCTGTCAGGCTAACCCTTACCTTGTTTACCTCTTTTCCATTTAATTGTTTATGTACTATATTATTGTTAAGATTGAATGTAATGTTTAACATTATGTTTAACAAGGAGGCAAGCCTCATGAAGGCTCTAAAAAAAAACTTGAGATATAAACCTCAGAATTTACTGGTATGCATTCTTTTAAAAATTCATTTGTACATTGAAGCTTTAATTTGAATTTTTGTTTAGGATTCGGCAACCCAAGGACCCATGAGAATCCACTTCTCTATTCTCTGGCAGTTGTTTGGTTTAGATATCACAATGTTGTTGCCAGGCAATTAAAAAACAATTTTCCTCAACTCGATGATGAACAACTATTCAATGCAGCGAGGAAAAGAGTAATCGCTCAGTACCAGGTTATTCAATTTAAGTTTATTTAAATTGTCAACTTGATAATTTAATTTAACTTGGGGGGGGGGGGGGGTGTGGACTTCTTTCACTTTGATTTTTTTCTATATAATATTTTTAAAAAGTTTTTTTTTTTTTTTAGCAATTGAAACTGATTCAATAACAAGAAAAAAAATTTTGGAAAAACTTGCAAAATTCAGTATTTTCAAAACAAATATAATTTAAATTTTGAAAATTTTCATTTAATTTAGACTCAAAACATTTGACATTGAAAAATATTTTATTCTAGAAAATCGTGATGTATGAATGGCTGCCACAGTGGCTCCGTATCTCAAACAGAGGAGAAATATTTAATATCAGGGGAGACTACCCTTACAATGGTGGTGGCAAGAATCTTTACAAAGGTAACTGAAATAATCAATCTCTTGGTACAAAAAATAGAGACAATTATTCAACTTAAGTTTATCAGATTCATGTTAACAGATTTATTTATTTCATAGAAGAAAATGGTAATTTCTTATTTTAGCGCAAATTATTTTTGTATAGCAAAACAATAAACCCTCTTACTTTTAATAATTTAAACACATTCAATAAGTAATAAAAGAAGTATTTAATGATAAAATATTTGTTTTTAATGTGTTTTGATGACTTGAAAGGGGTTTTTATCTTAAAAACTAGCAGAAATCGTTGTTTGTTTATATAACAATGGCGCCATAAATCACAGAAGATGCATGAAATATACAATTTTTGAATTTCGTATAAATTATAAAACAGTAGTTTAATTTGAACAAAAATATAATATTTTTATGTTTAGTATATTTCATAGTAAGTTAAGTCAAGTTGATTTTTTTTATTTCAAACTACTCGAAAAATAATTTGCGCTAAAATAAGAAACTACCGAAAATAGCAGTAGGGCATAAAGTAAACAGGTTTAAATGACAATTTACAAAAATGTGTTGTTTGATACATTTGTAATAATAGTACATGTAATGTAATAGAAATTAGAAAGAACAAGGATTAATAAGCGCACACACACACACACACCACACTCACACACATGTCACAAATAACACACACACAACAACAACAACAAAACAAAAAACTTCGAGTAAATTAAATTTTAATCATTATCACAACAAATGAACAATTATTTTTTCTTAAATAAAAAATTTAACCTGAACCTTATTTTGCAATGCCTGTTTTCTTGTCTTTTATTTTTACTTTGTAAAATTTCCAAAATAGATCTATTGCTTTTTTATTTTTCTATGTTGACTATGTTGTGTTATATCTTTACTTTGTCATGTGCTCAATTTGTAGTATTTAATTTTTATTTAAATATAGCAAGGATTTCTTTTATCTTTTCAAAATTTAAAATCCGAAGTTTTATTTTATAACATATTACTAATATTATATTTTTTGTCTTTAGGTTTTATATAAAAATATTTTTATTTAATTAGCGGCCATGTTGTTGTTGTTGTTGTTATCATTGGACCGTTCTCATCATATTAGTCATGTTCTATGTTAGCCTTGTGCACCTTTTGATGGCTAATAAGCCCTGTTCTTGCCAGAAGGTGTTTCTGTATGTCAGACAAGAGATTTTAGGGAAGCCATCAGGAGGGTTTAGAACACAAGTCTTCTTGGCCTGACATCTAGACTGTTGTCTGTTTACCTCACAGACTCACACACCATTCCATATCATAAAGCACCATTTATAAAGCTATCGGAAAACTAAAAAATATTTATATAATATTTTAGGCATTTAAAATTATTTTATTGTTGTAATTTGAATAAACAGTACTGGTTAATGCTTTTACAAAAATATTTCAGCATGATTTTCATATTTACCTAATCAGCATGAACTTATTGGTTTAATGTTTATGATATATTTTTTATTACTTTCTTTTCCCTTGATTGTACATTGTTGCATTATGTATTTTCTTTTAAAATTAAATTACAATTCTTGGATTAAAAAAGTGAATTTATATTTGTGTCTCTGCAAAAAATAATACTTTCATAAACATCAACAGGATATGACCCTAATGTGCACCCTGGCATAAGTACAGAGTTTCAAGCTGCTGCATTTCGATTTGGACATACACTTGTTCCACCTGGAATTTTTACAAAGTAATATAGAAAAGAAATCATCTGTCTTTTAGCTGGGTTGAATTTCTTATTGCTGCTGACGGCAGTTTTCTATCCTGACTAGCTTACATTGTTTCTCTCAATTTGAGCTCTTCTCTCCCCTGACTGGCTTACATTGTTTCTCTCAATTTGAGCTCTTCTCTCCCCTGACTCGCTTACATTATTTCTCTCTCCTTGAACTTTTCTCTGTCTTTTATGAGAATATTTGGTGCTCCAGTGCAAATCATAATGATGTTTGTCATTTTTAATATAAATTTATGTTCTAATTTTTAGAAGGTAAAATTGATACTTGTCAATTGAAAGAGTATTTTTAATTTTAGTATTTGAATGTTGTTGTTTTTGTTTAGTCCTAGAAGTGTGGGACATAGAAATCATTTGAAGAAATCATTTGAGCAATTTTAAATTGATATGTACTAATAGTACTAAAATATGTATAAACATTGAGATTAGTGTTAGAAATCTAATATTAAACTACACATAGTAATTGTTACCTTTTAATTATTGATTTTACATTCCGAATATTTTGGGGGATTTTTATCCTAAAATTAATTCCCCAAGAATCATATATCACATTTGGAAAAGTTTAAAATTTATTTTTAATCATACTCAATATTTTGGGACGTGGTGGTTGAGTGGTAGCGCGCTCGACTGGCGTACTGATGTTCACAAGTTCGAATCCACGCGGGGTCTAAGGAGTCCCTGAGTCACCCAGCTCTGAATGGGTACCTAACTAGACAATAGTTAGGCGGCTGGGTAATCCGTGGAACCCTTATAGCCATGGCATGTGAATGCTGCATCACTTGCCAACAGAGCATTTGTCATGGTCTGTGCACGCAATTATCTTCTGTTTAGAAGGAGCGTCTGTATATCTAAGATAAGATATTGTTTCTTACATTATACTATTTTTGTCATAGAAAAATTGAAGCATCAACTTGTGTTAATTCATCACGTCCTGTGAAGGGAAAGTTTACATCAAAGCCAAATGGAGGTGAAGAAGATGTTGCAATTAAGGGAATACGGTTGTGTAATGCATATTGGGTGCCACAGGTAAAAAATTTTGTCACTGCTAAGTTATTTCTCTTTAAAACTTTTCTTTACTTTTTAAAAAAAATTGAAAATGTTCTTTGTTATCAAAATTAAAAATTAAATCAGTGCAATTCAACAATGGTAATATTTCAAGAAATGTTTCAATTGAAAAAAAATCATGAATAACACATATTGGTTGGTGAATGAGATGAACTTTGTATTTTACACACACCAGTTCATCTGGTATTTTTGAATACCAGCACTTATGAAATACACCAGATTTCAGTTGCAGTTTCAAATACATTAATATTATTTCATTTATATGTGGATTCCATGATGATTTTTCATTTATTATAAAGTACCTTCCATCTTTGCTTTGGATTTGTTGTTTTCCATAAATGGAGAAGTTTGCATTTATTTATTTCTTTTTCTTTGATACTCTTAACAGTTGACACTTTTTAGATGGAAAGATATATTTCAATAATTACTGGTAGTTTCCCATTTTTTTATTGTATGTGCCCCCAACAATGGAATTCGCAATGATCTTATTCCAACTACTAGGGCTTCAAGACACAGCACTAAAACACATCTTCAAGACACAGCACTTAAACACATCTTCAAGACACAGCACTAATACACATCTTCAAGACACAGCACTAATACACATCTTTTATAACTTAGCCTATTATTTCATGGGGGGGTTAGGGGGGTGGTGCTTATAAGCCACATTATCAAAATAGATTTTAATAAGTTGGCATTTAGGTACATAATCACAATTCTCTAAATATTTGTAATATAAACAAAGACATTAGAATAAAGAAAGATCACATTACTTGTGTGTTGGATTTTATTTTTATATTATTAGCAAGTAAAATGCTAGTAATTTAGCAAGATTTGATCTAAAGAAGTCACTTTTTTTTTTTTAAATATTGGAAATTGTAAATTTTGTTTCAGGAAACTGTTGAGACTGAAACTGGAATGGATGAAATTATCCGAGGATTAACTTTTACAAAAGCTACAAAGGAAGACAATATTATTGTCACTGATCTTAGAGGTAAAAAAAAAATATGTAAAAAAACGTGTTCCAAAACAATGCTGTTAGTGTTAAAATCTTCTTGTATAGAACAAGCGTCTGTTACAGTTAACATCTATGAAATGAAATTATACTTTTACACTTTTTTGGAAATCAATCCTTTTAGGATTTCTTTAGCATCTTCTTCTGTTTTTAAATGTTTCTTTATTTAATTAGAGGATGTATTTGGACCGTTGGATTGGTCAAGGCGAGATCTTGGAGCTCTTAACATTCAACGCGCCCGTGACCTTGGTCTTCCTGGCTACAATGATGTTCGTGAAGCTTATGGACTACCGCGCATAAAAAACTGGACAGACATAAATGCAGAAGGCCTATATGTAACGGTTAGTTCATTTATATTAGGTATAAACGATTTTTCAAATATTACCATTTAATTTTTTTTTTTAATTTATATTAAATATTGATTGAAAAATAAAAAGTATTAAAAGTTGACTTTCCCATATAGGCCAAATAATTTGATGTGAATATTTTTTCCCATAAAATGCAGAATTTAAAAGAACTGGAAAGATTATATAAAAGTAAAACACCAGATGACCTTGACCTATTTGTTGGGGGCCTCTTAGAAACTGTGCCTGATGGCCCAGGTCCACTGTTTCAGGCAATCATTCTTGAACAATTTCTGCGAATACGACATGGTGACAGATTCTGGTATGAGAACAAACTAAATGGGTACGTGGTTCTTTTGTTTCTGTGAGTTAAACAATAATTGCTAAAATAAAGCTTTACTAATATACTTGAAGTGTACACCAACTGTGCGCAATAAGCAAATAACATTTTAGCATTTAGTTTAACCAAGGATTGATATCTTTACCGAATCGTAGTTTGAGATTTAAAATTGGATTTATTTGTTTAAAATCAATTCTTTCAATTTCCAGGCTTTTCACAGATGCAGAAATTAATAGCATAGAATCAACCACCCTTTATGATGTGTTAAGAGAGGTAACAAATGCATTTTTGGAGCCTGCAATGCCTGGAAATAATGTATTTTCTTGTAGTAAGTACAGAGTATCTCAAATTCATAGATTACCAACCATAAGCAGAATAACTGTCAAATAGTTCACATAGACTATTTTCACATTTTTTTTTTTAAGGAACTAAGTGTGAAGATAATTTTTTCAACAATCTTCTTTATCAACACACAAAAAAGAATCAATAGTATAACACATTTCTAATATATTTTTAAAATGATAAAAATTAGACAAACATTTAAATGTTTAATTTTACATTAAATATCATAAGTCTCAATGATATTCATTTAAATTATAACTGTGGGGGAATTAATTTCTTTCATGTTTAACACTAAATAAACTAAATCAGTGCAAAAAAAGGATTTAAAAAATGCTCATTAATTTTACTGAAAAATAAAATTAATTTTAAAAATATTGCATTTTCTATGAATAAAATGAAAAATGGCATAAAAATTTTTTTAATTCTATTTATAAAATTGAAGATAACATGAATAAAAATTATATTATATTTTTGTAATAAAAGGTGAGGTAATTGAGTAATTGTAACTTATATTCTATTTATGAAATTGCAGATGACACAAATAAAACTTCTAAGGAATGTCAGTGTGCTGACCCATTTCTGGATGAACAGGATCCTCATGAGCAGTGCGTCCCTTTGCAACATTATGATTACTTTACTGGCAGTGCAGCTCCTTTCATCATTACTGTAGGAGCCATTGGTCTTTCTTTGCCCAGTAAGAAAACATTAAATTTTGAGTGTATCAAAATCATAATCCATAATTTTTACTAACTAATGTCAGATCTTGCATTTTTACATAAATAAAAAATCCTTTCTAAATAGAATTTATGTTGATAAAAAATGTACATTGCAATTAATTTTTGAGGTCATGTGAAGGTATTTATGTCTTTATCTATTTATATGTAATAAGTAATAGTCATTCCATGAAAAAATATCACATTCAAGTTATTGTATGAATTTTAAAGGATATCATTACACTAGGTTTGCTAAAACTTTTGATTTAATTAAAAAAAAAATATAACTATTTTTATGATACAGCATTTTGAAGGTGTTATAAAATCTTTTTGTTTTTTGAAAGTGAGTTCCTTTAGACTTTAGATCATGAAGTATATTTAATTTAATAAAGATGAGATAATCTATAGTTTTAAAATATTTAATTATTTTAATTGTCATTTTAAATAATGAGGTTAATGAGGTAAAATCTTATGCAGCTAATATTTATTATAAACTCAGTTTCAGTATTTTAGTTTTAAAGTTCAAATGTGAAAAACTTTCATTTAGAGGGAAAATTTATAAATAGATTCTACATAAAACAAAATTAAGACAATATAAATCAGTTTTGGTTTTAGAAATCAATTTTAATAAGCATTTTACACAGCATGCCCAAATCTATCCCTTCTACTTATTTGTGTCATATTTTCAGTTCTCAGTAAGCTAGAAACTTTTCATAAAAAAAACTAACAAATTATTTTAGCTGGTATCTCATAAAGACAAATTGATTATTTTGATTCCTATAACTGAAATGTTTCTTAATGTACAAAATTTAACTATCGTGAAATAGTGCAATCATAACAATTCATTATAAAGTAAATGTATGATCTGGCTTATAAATTTTTAAAAGTTCTACTTTATTCAAATTTTTTAAATATGAATAAATTGAATAGTATCATTCAATATTTAAAATTATGTATTTCAATTAGTTTGACACTAACTATTGGAATAATGACAGTACATATTTAATTTTATCATAATTATTGTATTATTATACTATTGTTTCAGTTACTATAGGAATCATGTTACTTATAGCTAGAATAAGAAGAATGTCAATGGCACCCAAAACATCAAAGAATAAAGAAAAACCTCAAAATGGCCCTAACCATTTTTATGGTAAGCCTGTTATTGTTGATGTAGAAATGTTTCCAATAGTTGGTGTTTTTTTCAAGAACTGTTAGAAGGGGAAAATGTGTAACTTCTTTTCTTAGTTCTAATTAATTCATGCTTACCTATTGCTGAGTGAATTCTAAATAGTATCACTAAATAAGTGTCCAATGTTAAGAATCAATTTTCATGAGAATCAATTGCAACCTAGTCTATAGTTGTTTTTTTTAAGAGTGAGAAAGTTTTGAAAAATGACAGTAAAGGACACAAACTTTTTTTAAACATTTTATTTTATAAATGTTTGCTGATCTTTCATGCTATGTATTTATTCAGGTTAATTTATTTTCTTCATTGAATATCCAAGTTTAGATTTAATTTATTTTTCAAGTTTCATTCAATTTCTTTTTTTAATATATTTTTTAAATGAGGCCTCTTTAAATTGTTTTCTTTTCTTTAAGCCTTCATGGCCATGGTTTAATATTTATTTACTTTAAATTTAAATAGGCCAAGGTTTATTTCCCTTATATTATAAGTGTATTGGAATGTTCTTTTCCATATTGGAATGTTATTTTCCAATTAGAGTAGCCAATAGTTTCTTTCTGGCTTTTTATTTGAATGTCTGGAAGAGATTTTTAGTGCATTAGAAGAATTTAACTATCAATGACAACAAATAAATATTTATTAATTGATGTTCAATAATAATATCATATGTAATCTGAATTCTTTGAAATACCATGAAGTATTAAAATTAGGGCTGCGGAAATTAGTAAAAAAAAATTATTGATTAAAATTATTTTAATCGATAAAATAGCGATTAAATTGAAGAGGTTGTTTTAAATAATTTTTCCGATTTATAATCAATGATTAATTATAATTCATTAATAATACTTAGCTTTTTTTTACGTAAAAACTTCTCCTTTTAGAAAAAAAGATTTTTCAAGTGCAACCTTTAAAATAAGGTCTTATATTTAAATTAAAAAATGTTAATTGCCTGTTTTTGTTACTTCCCTTGAAATCTTCCGTTTAATGACATCAGACATCTTATTTTTAGCTTAATCAAAATTATCTATTAATTATTTTTTAATTTTTAAAAAGTTATTAATCGATAACAGCCCTAATTAATTTTTTTTTTTTTTTCATATTTTAATATTGTAACTATAAAAGTAAAAGTTTATGTTCTTCTACCTCATTGTAACTGTATATTTCATAATTATGAAAATAAAGGATTAGAATAGATTTTTGGGGGTTTCTGTTTGGGTGAATAGTTATAATTTTAAATGACATTCACTTAGCAATAATGTATTTTAATTAGGGCTGCGGAAATTACCGATTAATTTCTCGATTAATCGGTAAATTATTTTATCGATTAAAATTATTTTAATCGATAAAATAGTGATTAAAAATAGAAAAATGTTTTTGTTTTTTTTTAATTCGATTTTTTAATAAATAATTAATAATAGTTTTTTATTTTATTATTATTTTTTTACGTACAAACTTCTCCGTTAAGGGAATTCAGAAAGTGTATACTTTAAAATAACCTGTTTTATAAGGACAATGATATAAAAAAACAACATTGTTTTTAACTATTTAAAAATAATTAAATTTAAATTCATTGACATTATATTGAAATACTTATTTTTAAATATATCCCCTAACAATAGTACGTGTTTTAAATTTAATTAAATTAAATACTTAGGTTATGGGCATTTTAAAAAATGCAATAAAGGGCACAAAATATGAAGGAAAACGAAATAGTGAAAAAAGAGATTATGAGGTCTTAGAAAAAAATCATAGCTTTCGAACCACTTGGGATAAAAAGATGATCTTTATGTTTTTACTAATCATCAAACAATTTCTATACAGCAGTATTACTTTTATATTTATAAAATTAATTTGAAATTTTCATTCAAGTGCCTCAACTTTAATACGTTATTTAACTTGTTTTCAGTGCTAACTGTTTTAAAAATAACATAATGTCAATATTAATTGCCTGTTTTTATTACTTCCCTTGAAATTTCAATATAATGAACTCATACATATTTAATTTTAGCTTTACAAAATTATCGATTAATTAATCGGTAATTTTTCAAAAGTTAACGATTAAATTTAATTTAATCGATAACAGCCCTAATTTTAATCTATTTTTCTTTTTAGCTAATGAGTGGGTAGGAAGAACAACGTATGGTCTTTTAAACAGTCGAGATGTAAAAGTGGAGCTTGACAATCAGAGGATGAAAATATTGGTATCTAACATTAGTGGTCAAGTGGTCAGAATGTTAGATTTAAGGCACAGAAACAATCCTGAACAAAAGAAGTCGAAAGTTTCTGTCACACGATCAAATGATAAAGGAAGCAGGTTGATGATGCTGGCAGTTCCAGGAGAAATAGATCTAGTGAGTAGTCATTTAGAGATTACTGAATTATGTCAATGTCTCAAGTAGTGGACCACACCCATGCTAAGTGAATACAAATTATGATGATCTGTAATAAAAGTTCTTATCTTAGATATACAGACGCTCCTTCTATGCAGAAGATAATTGCGTCTACAGACCATGAGAGATGATCTGTTTGCAAGTAATGCAATTGTCACAGACCACGGCTATAAGGGTTCCACATGTTACCCAGCCACCTAACTATCAGAGCTGGGTAACTCGGGGACTCCTCAGGCCCTGGTAACAAATCCTCACCTTTGCGTGGATTCGAACTCATGACCATCGGTACGCCAGTCGAGCATGCTACCACTCGACCAACGCGTCCCAATATTTTCATTCTGCATTTAATATTTCATTTAGAAATTTTGTCATTTATTTTCCTCTGCATTATTTTCACAAAATATTGCCCTACAAATTCTTTATTAAAAGTGTCCTTTTTTTATTCTAGAGAAATTCAAACTATTCAAATATTAAGTTAATTTTCACCAATTCAATTCCTTGTATCCACAATAACCAGGTCTTGCAATTTGCTAACAGAACTGATCGTGACGACACATTTGAAAAACTTCATGAATTTTTTAAGAAGCACGGATGGGAATATCATGAAGGTTAGAATTGTGGCCTTCTGTTAGCCTCCAATTATCGATTGACATCAAACATTAAATAATTATTCCTTATTAAAAATGTGTAGACATAATTTTGGGCAAGTCAGTAGACCTTACCAGCAAAAATTTTGGTTATTGCTTGTTATTTCTGTTTAAAATCCAGCATGAGTTATCTTATCTGTTACAGACGCTCCTTCTATACAGATGATTATTGCCATTCACTGCACAAGATTGATAAATTGCATCAACAACCAATGATAAAATAAAAAGTCTCTTCCCTCAAATTCTGTAAAACTTCCAGAAATTAAATGGTGGATAGTTTATAAAGAGAAACTTTTAAAGATCTATTAATAAGATAAAACTAAAATGCAACTTCACTTTGGTGAGACCTGTAGTAGAATATGCCCTCTTCTGTATGGGACCTATCCACCAAAGAAAGCATTGATAAACTACAACAATTTTTTTAAAAAGCTGCCAGATTCATTAATAGAGTATATTCAAAACTGACAAGAGTAATACCATTAGTTAAATCATTAAACCTAGAAACACTAGAGGATAGAGAAGTCAAGAGCTAAGTATCAACAATGCATAAAACAGAAATATGATCTAATACAACCCTCAGATAGACATAGGGATAAAAACACTTCTCTTATTATATTTGCAAGAACAAACTCATATAAATTCTCATTGTTCCCATCTGGAATTGTGGCGTGGAATGGGTAGCCAGATCAAACTAGGAAAACCAACATACTATCAACATTTAAAACTCTAATAAAATTGAAAGAGTAGACAATATCCCTGGTTAAGCATAGGATGCAATAATCTTCTCTATATCAGGAGCTTCTGTTATAGATGACATTAATCAAGATATAATGCAGCAAATGAAAATTAATTATTGCTAGAAATACTCAGTTTTTTCAAGATTAACCCCAACGTTGTCTAATGTTTGATCAGCTCATGATATTTGATGTTTTTAACCCCAACGTTGTCTAATGTTTGATCAGCTCATGATATTTGATGTTTTTAACCTCAACGTTGTCTAATATTTGATGTTTTTAACCCCAACGTTGTCTAATGTTTGATCAGCTCATGATATTTGATGTTTTTAACCCCACTGTTGTCAAATGTTTGATGTTTTTAACCCCACTTTTGTCTAATATTTGATCAGCTCCAAACTTGGGTGAACAGATTATGTGGAGGGAAGCCATGACAATTGATCAGAGGAAAGAAGTGCTGGCCAGATTCTTCAAAAGTATTTTAGTTGAGGTGAGATTCCCATGATAAAACATGTAGTCATACATTCTCCTTGAGGTGGGATTCCCATGATAAAACATGTACTTTTACATTCTCCATTTTTAAGAGCAGATGGCTTAGACTTCCATATAACATAAAAAAATCTGATAAATTTCTAGCCAGTAACTTTATATAAAAACAGTTGTCTGGTGAGACTTCATCACTAAACAAAGACCCGGCACTTGTTGATGAAGCTCTCAACACAAGACTAACAAGAACTGAGTTTGCAGACGCCTTGGGTCTGCAGCCCCACTCCCTGTTCGTCAGGAACATGTTTCTACTGGTCGACTCATCGGGCGATGGATTCGTCTCTTTTGATGAGTTTAAAACTTATTTTGGAATTCTAGCTTCAGGTATTTACTATTTTACAACTGTTTGTCCGTGGTCTGCCTCAACCTCCTTGTGGCCCATTACACTATCATAAATAACAAGCATAAACATTATTCTGTAGCTGTTTGTTTTTACAATCAAATATCTTAGATCAGTGGTAGGCAAATTGTTTCAGGACATGAATGACATTAGTAAGAAATAAAACTTCAAGGGGCCGCACCTCAACAAAATTAGCCTCAGTTCAAGTACAAACGTCCACATTTGATGTAGATTTTTTATATAGCTGTTGGCTTCTGCAGCCCTTAGTTCGCCCATACATGTCTTAGATTTTTTTTAAAGTGACAGATAAATTAGACTGATTGTTAATTTATAAATAATAAAATAACTGTTAAAATCATATAACAACAAAGTAAAAGATATAAAAAATACAATAAAAAGGACTTTGAATATAGTTTGTATATAAAACATTAACTAACGTCTTTCAACACTTGAAAAACATGAGATTTATTGTTTGACCAGTGGTCATACACTCCAGTGGTAAGCACTCAAGAAGCAAATGCTTGGATTTTTTATTGATTAAGAAGTATTTCAACAAGTGGCTTATAGTTATATTTAAGCTATCATCTAGAGAAGCTTTAAGAAGGAATATAATTAGTGCTGGTATTGGCATATTTTGGGGACTAAGTTTGCAGTCTTGTGCATCATTATTGGTCAGTACATTTTTAATACTAGTCATTTTTTTATGCCAATCATTTTCCTGAACCAATGAGTTCTTCATAAAATATCATTCAGATATATATTGAAGGAGTGAATATATGACTTTATTACTTGTGAATAAAATATCATTCAGATATACATTGAAGTAGTGAATGTATGACTTTATTACTTGTGAATAAAACTCCATAAATGTTTGCAGGAAAACCAGAAGACAAAGCCAAAATGTTTTTTCAAATGTTTGATACCAGCAGGACAGGAAAGTTGACCAAAGAAAACTATAAAAAGATGATTATGTAAGTATTTTATGGTCAAAGATATTAACTACTTAATTGTTTTGTTTCTTTGAATAAACTATTTACACTTCTTTAATTTAAAAAGTATGATTAGCATCTTTTAACTGTGATGCTAAATCTGGTCAAGATATCACTAAAAGAGTGTGAGAGTTTAATCGTCTGCACAATAAAAAAATTCCAATAAATTTTTGAGGCTGCCACCACTTCATTGTTTTATGATCTCTGCCTTTAAACTTATTATTTTCTTTCTCTCATCACTAAATTTTCAAAAACTGTTTTATTATTTGAGGTCTTTGGTGGAACTGAATGAGGCTGGCAACAGTAAAAACATGAACATCAACAATATGGTGGATACAGTTTTCAAACAGATAGGAAGAGACACTGTGGGTTATCTAACCTTGGATGACTTTAAGAGCATCATGTTCTCAGATACAGATGATGTCTGGAAATCAGCTGTTTTGAACCTTGAAGGTAGGATTTAAAAAAATTACACTGGATTTTAAAAGTTTTAAAACTAATTTAGTCTATTTTCATAATATCTATTGTTAATAACAAAGAATATTTTTACTGTCTAGTTTTTTATTGTCATAAACAAATGTTGGCTATAAATTATTGGAATTGATGTTGTTTTTTAAATTAACAAATAAACCTCAATAATGTTAACAAATATTTACAAATGACATTTTATTCTGATCAATGACTTTAATTTTATTTGGATAACAGAAATTACTAAATGAAACTATACCAATGTTAAAATTACATGAGATGATAAAATGAGTTTATATTTATGAACTTTCTACAGTTGGAGGTGAGACAGCAGCCATAGGCAAGCACAAAAGATCTACTGTGAGAGACAGAGCTAAATCATTTATACAAGGATATCAGTAAGAGATGTTGGCTTATTTTTTTATATTTGCTTTTTTTCACATTTTCTATTATAATTATTTATGTATTTGTGTGAGAACTTTGCTCTGTAACATAGATAATCTAACATAACTATTTTTGTAAGAACTTTGCTCTGTAACATAGATAATCTAATAGAACCAAACATAGGGATAAAAACACTTTTCTTACCATCTGGACATGTAATTTGTCATATTTTCTTTTTTGTTACAGACACTATTGCCATAGATTGTCGCTTACTATGATTATTTATAGTTTATCAACATTTAAAACTCTAATAAAAATACAAGACTAGACATAAGCCATGAATAAGCATAGGAAATGATAATCTTCTGTATAGATGAGTCTGTAACAGATGAGAAGATGATGTTAAAATATCTAAAATATTCTCATAAAACACTTTAGTTACTTAAAGTTTTTAAAACATGTTTATTATAATTTAATATTTTAAAAGTTTTTGTTTTTTTAATCTCTTAAACCCATGCCTTACTTCCCTTAATGATGTGAACATTCTAGGTTATTCCCCCTATACTACATAAAGTTATAGAGTTTCTACTTATTTTTGGTTACAAGTAAATCTTATATTTTCAACAACAAAACTAACATTAAATCATCAGGAGAAATGCCAAAGTGACAAGCATGGTAAACTTTAGATCATCACATCACGTCAGACTCTCATCAAAAGCAGACACTGCTCCTAAGACAAACTATCAGAGATTTTGTCGTTATGTGAGCAATCACAACAGACAGATTTTCTGGGTTACCTTCTACACTCTAGTCACACTTGGAATATTTGCTGAAAGGGCTTATTGTAAGTTTGTAGTATTATTGTAAGTCTCTAGCATTATTGTAAGTCTCTAGTATTATTGTAAGTCTCTAGTATTATTGTAAGTCTCTAGTATTATTGTAAGTCTCTAGTATTATTGTAAGTCTCTTTTATATTTGCTTTTTTTCACATTTTCTATTATAATTATTTATGTATTTGTG
>MUZC01003328.1:430669-486915 GCA_002072015.1 Radix auricularia
TTTTTAGATATTTGCTGGAAGTTTGACATTTTTTAGGTATTGTCTTGAAATATTTTTCAGGCATTTGCTTGAAGTTTGAAAACAATCTAAAATAAAAATCTGTGAATCTCTCCATTTAAATAACTTCAATAGTTAATGAATAACTTGTTGTTAATCTTTTCTTATTTTCTCCAGGGAAACATTTCTCCATAGATACATCCCATTTGACAATGCTCACGACATGCACTTTTATGTTGCTGGCCTAGCTGTCCTGTTTACAGGTACAACATAAAAAAATTTTAACGATTTTTCTTAAACAATGTCACAATTTTTTCAGCTTTTAAAAAAAAATCCCAAAGACATTGGTTGAATTTGTTCTTGTTATAACATGCATGAATTTCTTGACACTCTCAAATGACTGATAATTGTTGTATATAACATTTGTTGATACATGTATCAACTTGGTCTGTGATTCCTTTATTCATTACTATCCTGATATTTAAGGTTACCAGAGATGTTGACACAGAGGGTTGGATTCAGGAAGGCATGTGGTGGGATGGAAAATTTTATTAAAAATTGACAACATCTAGAATCAAAAATGGTTGAAAAGATAGATTAAACTCTAAGATTTTGTTTTTTATTGGAGGTGGAGCTAAGACATAATACCAAAGATTTAGTTTAGATGTATCTTGTTATATTGAATAGATGAGTAGATTAATTTAAGTCACTAACAAAATCCAAAAATTTAGTAAGCCAAAAATCTTCACATTATTAAAATAATCTCACATATGAATGTTTCAGTTTTGATTTATTTTCTTTAACTTACAATTAGACACAGTCATAAAAATAATAGTCATTTAATTTCTTTAATTAATAAATTTTCATTTTCTTTTTAACAGTAATACATGTCGTTGGTCATGCCATTAATTTTTTACCATTTTCTATCTGACAGTAAAACATGTCATTGACCATGTCATCAATTTCTACCATTTTTTATCTGACAGTAATACATGTCATTGGCCATCAATTTCTACCATTTTCTATCTAACAGTAATACATGTCATCAATTTCTACCATTTTCTATCTGACAGTAATACATGTCATTGGCCATGTCATCAATTTCTACCAATTTCTATCTGACAGTAATACATGTCATTGGCCATGTCATCAATTTCTACCACATCTCCACTCAGCCTTCCTCAGATCTCAATTGTTACTTTACTGAGTTTTTTAGACCGTAAGTAATGTTTGTTACTCTACAGAGTTTTTTAGACCATAAGTAAATGTTTGTTACTTTAGAGTTTTTTAGACCGTAAGTAAATGTTTGTTACTTCAGAGTTTTTTAGACTGTAAGTAAATGTTTGTTACTTCAGAGTTTTTTAGACCGTAAGTAAATGTTTGTTACTTCAGAGTTTTTAGACTGTAAGTAAATGTTTGTTACTTCAGAGTTTTTAGACTGTAAGTAAATGTTTGTTACTTCAGAGTTTTTTAGACTGTAAGTAAATGTTTGTTACTTTAGAGTTTTTTAGACCGTAAGTAAATGTTTGTTACTCTAAAGAGTATTTTAGACCATAAGTAAATGTTTGTTACTTCAGAGTTTTTTAGACCGTAAGTAAATGTTTGTTACTCTAAAGAGTTTTTTAGACCGTAAGTAAATGTTTGTTACTTCAGAGTTTTTTAGACTGTAAGTAAATGTTTGTTACTTTAGAGTTTTTTAGACCCTAAGTAAATGTTTGTTACTCTACAGAGTTTTTTAGACTGTAAGTAAATGTTTGTTACTTCAGAGTTTTTTAGACCGTAAGTAAATGTTTGTTACTCTACAGAGTTTTTAGACCGAAAGTAAATGTTTGTTACTTCAGAGTTTTTTAGACCGTAAGTAAATGTTTGTTACTCTACAGAGTTTTTTAGACTGTAAATGTGAATGTTATAGTAAACTGCATCCTATCAAGTAAGAATAGATATGAATTACATAAACAGTTTGCATCACTTGACAACAGATCATCTCTCATGGTCTGTGGACGCAATTATATTATGCATAGAAGGAGCGTCTGTATATCTAAGATAACAGTTCGTCCATGATTAGGATTTGATTATTTTATGTGTTACAGACGCTCTCATCTTATCTGTTACAGACGCTCCTTCTATACAGAAGATCAGATTTTAATTAAATATATTTTTTAATAAATATTTTCATTCTGTTTATTTCATTTGCATTTTTTCAGCACTCATGTCCTAGCCAGCTTCCAATACTGGACATACACAACAATTACAGGTATGTACTGAGTCTACTTGTATGTTCATAAGTATATATTAATCTCTTAAACAATTGAGCGCAGTATATACAAATATTTATATTATGTCAACAATATTGTACAAAATATATATTAGATATTTTAGAAAAAAAATTTCTGTCCCTAAAATTTCACTTCACAAAAAATAATCATGGGATCTCTAGATGTTTGATTAAGTTTTAAAAAATTCATCTTAAAATAAATAAAAAATGTTTAACTTGCAGGGTTGACTGGCGTTGGCTTGGTATTAGTCTTGGTAGTTCTCTATGTTTTTGCAACTCCTTATGCAAGAAGAAATGCATTTAAGTTCTTTAGAGCCACACACAAGTGAGTAGAAATATATCATTAAAACTAAACAAAATGTTGTTGGGGATGCGATGGAAAACAGGTAAACAGGGTATGAGTTATGAATCAGACTGACAGAACGTAACAAAACAGCAAATGTTTCGGCAAAGAACCTTCCTCAACAATCAAACTATACACAAATAAAACAAATAAAAAATAAAATAAAAACTTAGCTGCGGTGAAGTCCAAAAATTCAATGAAAACAATGTGAATGCAATGTAATGTTACCTTTTGTGTGTCACAGGCGACCATCAATCTTTAACCATTGTTTACACAATAATCTATTTTCTTTAAAGAAAGTTTCACATTTTCAATTCTAGTTATTTTTAATTTTGTTAGTTGTTTTAAATTTCCAGTGGTTTTTGCATTTTATCATTCAAATTATTGCTTTTGTATAAAATTTGAACACCTTAAATTTTACATTACATATTTAGTGCTTATGACTTTGAAGCAAGTGTTTTTTAGGGTTAAAGTTAAATTACAAAGTCAATTTTCAAGCATGTCATTATATGTTTCTTCTAAACAAAAATATTTACATGTCCTTCATTTCATTTTAAAACATTTTCCATTGAGGTTAATTAACTTTTTTATAAAAATTCTTAAATTTCATTTATTATATGTTATAACGATAAAATATAAATAAGTAAGACAAATAAGTAAGATAATATTTACATTCAGGCATAAACTAAAAATGTAAATAGTAGTATCAAATAATCTTCTGTTTAGAAGGAGTGTATGTAATATAAAAGATACCATTGTTATTTTCACATTAATATTTTAAGCCTGAGATCAAAAACCTCTTTGACTGTTGTTTCCCACAGCTTGTACATTGTTATTTACATCATGCTGTTCCTCCATGGACACGCCAGACTGGTACAGGTTCCTCAGTGGCCCTACTACTTCCTGGGTCCTATGGTCCTTTTTGTCCTTGACAAGCTTGTATCTGTTAGCAGGAATAAAATACTTCTACCGGTAGTTAGAGCAACATTGCTGCCATCTGGTAAATATTTGTTCTTTTTGGTTCCATGAATAGAATTATTTGGGTATCTGATACATCATCAAATATTGTCATGCATAGAAATAATTTAAATCAAGATTGATCTTATTTAGCTATTAATATTATTTACTAAGCAATTTGAATCTTTTTAAAAATAGTTATTAATATTACATGTCATTAATATTGTATTTTAAATAAATATGTAACCTGTTTTCATGAGATAGCTTTATTAAAAATTTAACTATACTATCAATATTTTTATTTCAATTTCAAATCAGGTGTAATTAACTTGATCATCAAACGACCATTAACATTCAACTACCAATCAGGGCAATGGGTTAGGATAGCCTGTCCTAACTTAGGCAAGGGAGAGTACCACCCTTTCACCTTGACCTCTGCCCCACATGAGCAGCATTTAAGTCTTCACATTAGAGCTGTTGGGCCATGGACTACAAACTTCAGACATTTATTTGATCCTAATGTCCAGCAAAGATCTGAAATTCCAAAGGTAAAAAATTTGAAGTAATTCAAGTTTTACAATGTTAACTATGCTCCAATACATGAAATGGTTTGCAGATTCTAAAAATTATGTTATAGCCATTACATTGTTGTAATTATGTTTTTATTTTAACCCAATAGACTTTTGTTAGGGGCAATTAAAATTTAATATTTAAGCTGAAATCATTATCTACTGTGATAATGGCTCTTTAGATTTACCTTGATGGCCCGTTTGGAGAGAGCCACCAAGATTGGTATCGTTACCCAGTCTCTGTTCTGGTTGGAGGTGGTATTGGGGTCACTCCCTTTGCTTCCATCCTCAAGGATATCGCAAACCGTTCAAAACAAGTTGGCCGATTGCCTTGTCGTAAGGTAATATCACTTTTTTTTTCTTGATGAATTATTTCTTACATATGTTTCTACAGAAATATTTACCTTAAATCTAAAAGATACCTTTTCAATAAAATAAATATATCAAATGTGGTTTAAATAATCATAACTGCATTTGAAAATTTTTCTGAAAATTGAGTAAATTGTGAGTATTTCTGCTGTTTGTTTAACAAAAATATATATTATTCCTTTGTAATGTAATGGGATCAAAGGACAAAGACATTCATAAAGCCAATAAACTACCATCAAAATTTTAAAGCCCCTACAATAAAATGTGTCCGTAAGCCAAAGTAAAAATAAAAGATTCTTTTTATTTCTCCTTCAAAAAAATTAATTTACAAAAACTTTTTGTAAAATCCATTCACTGACGGGATCAATTCTTGACATATGCTTTTTGGGGGGAACGCAAGGGGGGCAGAGCTTGGTGAATCTCATTCCCTCTAGGCTTGCACTCCTCTACAAGAAACTTGTAACTAACAACTTATCTGGAATGACAGATCTACAACAAAATGCAAAACCCAAGAAAAATGTCAATTTCTTTAGGGACCCAATTGCTTTTAAATAATTCACATTGTGTCTAAGAGATGAGAAACCTTTAAAAATTATTATCTTAAATAATAGATAACCATAAAAAAAAAATTTACCATTAAAATATGTTTACAAATGTCATAAAAACCTTCAATTTTTCTTAAATAGTTGACATTTCTGAAAAATTCTTGTCTGACCCAAAGAAAATTAGATATTATTTATATCAACTATCAGACTATCCACATTTGTTATAGTTTTAAAGTTGAACAAGTGGATGAATTTTTATTTAAAATTAAATGTGGCCAAATGAATGAATATTATGAGTTTAATTCCTTTCAGAATTAAAATAAATGATCAAGGATTTTTCAATAACAGTGGTCTAGATTGTAGACCTATTCCTGCATGTAGATGCCAAATTGATTGTGTTACAGTGTTAGGGTGTATTCTTTATAGACAAATTGATTGTGTTATTAAGTAATCTCTATATACCAATTGATTGCGGGCACTTATTAAAACTGCTGACCTCCATCAGGTTTACTTTGTCTGGGTAACAAGAACACAACAAAGCTTTGAATGGATGACGGAGATCATCAGACAGGTGGAAGCAGCTGACACTGAAGACTTTGTTGACATTAATATTTGTATTACACAAATGAAAGAAAAGTTTGATCTCAGGACAACAATGCTGGTAAACTTTTTTATAGCTCATAAAACCTTTCTTTTATAAGTCATGAAAACTTTATTTTGTAAGTAATGAAACCTTTCTTTTTTAAGTTATAAAACCTTCCTTTTATAAGTGATTAGACACTTCCTTTTTAAGTCATAAAACATTTCTTTTTTAAGTCATAAAACATTTCTTTTTAAATCATAAAACCTTTCTTTTTTTAAGTCATAATACATTTCTCTTTTAAGTCATAAAACATTTTAAATGTAATAAAACATTTTTTAAGTCATAAAATCTTTCTTTTTTAAGTCATAAAACCTTTCTTTTTTAAATCATAAAACTTTTCTCTTTCAAGTCATAAAACCTTCCTTTTTTAAGTCATAAAACGTTTCTCTTTTAAGTCATAAACCTTTCTTTTTTTAAGTCATATAATCTGGCTTCATTAAGTTATAAAACCTTTCTTTTATAAGTTATAAAACCTTTCTTTTATAAGTGATAAAAACTTTCTTTTCTGCATACCCTGGGGGTTCCATTTTAGGGCTTGCCTTTTTGCATTGGAAGCAGGTTTTTTTTAGTGTATGACCAATCCACCTCCACCGCTTCTGAAGAATCTCTTCGGCTTATGTTTTGTCCACCGCCTGCTTTATTATTTACATAAATATTGTGTGTAAAAATTTAGGTTTATCCATTGTAGGAGTAGGGGGGGGGGAGAACTTGTTAAAACCTCAGTTTAAAATAAATTTTTACTTTAGTCAAAACCTTAAATATCCTGTTGAGACGTCTTTATGTAGAAGAAATAAATGTTAATATTCTGTATAAAAAATGAGGTGCTATGAGAAATAAGGTGTAGATATTTAAAGTATTCCTTTTCAGTACATTTGTGAGCGCCACTTCCAGAAGATTGCCGGGATGAGTATGTTTACTGGACTAAGGGCAAGAACCCATTTTGGAAGACCCAAATTTCAAGACTTTTTCGAAGCTTTGAAATTTGTTCATAAGGAGGTATTATTATTTAATTTCGTTGCTTTTGTCTCATTAATTATCTCCAAAAATTTTTTTACCTTAGAAATAGATTAATTTCCTGCTGCTTGTAAATATTATTTTGGGTATCACACAAAATTCTCTGGAAATCTATTTCCCTTGATAATTTAAAAACATGATTCGCTAGTTTTAAAAAAGCAAGCATTTCCTTTACATATTTCAGCTTCCTTATCCATCCATATATCCTGAACTATTTATATTAAATAGCAGAGAGGTGTTTGGTGTTTAAAATCTTATCTTTAAATGTACGTTTGATTACCAACAGGTGGGAGAAATTGGAGTTTTCAGCTGTGGTCCTCCTGCAATGACCAACAGTGTCCAACAGGCGTGCACAGAGCAAAATGCATTTACCGGACCGTCCCTCATTCATCATTTTGAAAATTTTTAAAGTGTCATGGATGATCTGTTTTTGTGACATTGTTTCTTATGTATTCATATTTAAATTGATTAACAATTAGCCACTCTACACAAAGCTATGGTTTTTATCTCTGTTGTCAATAATTATTACCATCAACATATGTTACAACTCAAAGCTATTGTATTTATCTCTGCTATCAACATAAGTAACAACTCATACTCATAGCTATTGTTTTTATCCGTGTTATCAACATACAAAACATCCATTGCTATTTCATACAGAATAGGACTGCATAAAGCTTTTTTATTTAAAAAAAATAATTACACAAACTATTTGTGTAAGGAAACAATAAATTAAAGCTTTATTATCAACTAATAAAAATAATGGTAGACGTTTCGGCTCATGCCTTCATCAGTACAAAAACAATTACATGTACTTACATATATATTAAAATTAAAACATATTAAAGTCTATGTGATAAAATGAAAAGAAATGAAAGACAAAAATAAACACGGACATAGAATATAAGAAAATCCATAGCTATTGTATTTATCTCTGTTATTATCAACATAAGTAACAACTCCCAAAATTTCAAATTTCAAGAAATAAAAGCTGAGTGTAACTATTTATAATCCATGTATTTGAATTTATTCACATTTTGTATGTATCTAAGAAGTCTAACAATTGTACAATAAAAACTTTGTCTTATGCCTAAATTTATTCAATCATTAGTAAAATAAATTAAATTTAACTTACTCCTTTGAAACAGGTCTTTTCTAAGGATAATGTCAAAACTATTTTGTTTTCTTTAATATATAAGTAAGACTGATGTGAAGTCAATTTTTTTTTTTACAGTAGTTATATAGATGACTTATTGTTGCTCTCAGTTTCAGTATCAATTATCTGATTTCCTGTGATGTATTTATCTGGATATCTGTCAATTTATTGCTCAGCTTTTCTATCTACAGAAATAAAATAAGGTAATTGACTTTAAAGCTCATTTGTGAAATGCTGTTCCTGGAGGATCAGTTTTCAAGTTAACCTAAAGAATCCTTGTTCAATGGTATGAACAAGGAAAAAGTTGCAAGCTCTTGGCTTTAAAAAAGTAGCTGTATTATCAATATTAATTCAGTTTAATGGCATGCTAAGTTTTTAATTAATCAAGACTTAATTTAATTTCTTCTTTTTTTTAAATTAATAAATAAGTGTGAATAATTTGTAAGATTTTATCTCTTGAAAATTAATTTATCCACAGAACAGAGCACTTTTTTAAAACTGTCAAAACTGGCACACATAACCTCCTTATTTATTATTTATATTCAGTAGAAAAGTATAATAAATTGTACTAAAATTGTAGATATAACTTAAATGAATGAATATCTAAATCAATGATTCTCAAACATAGGGACTGTCCATTTAAATTGCCATTGGTTGGCATGAGAACTTTATGATCAAATGAAAAGTGAACCTTCTCAACTTTTATTTTGACATCCGAATATATTTATCAGTGATAGGGCTGAATTTTCTATGTTATCTTGAAATTACTCCAGCACATGAACATTTGGTACATTTCAACTTATTATAGTTTTATAAAATTGCAATTTATTGTAAATGTCTTATAAATATGAAAAATGTTGAAAACATGAGTTTAAATAACTACAACACAAAAGTTTTGTTACAATTGATGAACTTATATATTTTTCAATTTTATTTCTTACATCTTCATAAAACTTTGGGTTGTCTTTAAAAAACAAAATTAATCTCATGATATTAGAATCTATTTTTAGTTGAAATAATTTTAGCTGTGTGATCCATCTAACTATACAATTCAAATAATTTTTTAGATAACTACACATATTGATGAATAAATTGTTGCGTCTTCTTTGTTGTATGCATTATTGTCATAATAAACTTATTTTTTAACACTTGAAAATTAATTATTGAAAAATCCAGTCTTAAATATGTGTGGAAATGTACCATAGAAATGCAATTAATTGTAAACAAGTCCTATTCGTCATGGACATGGGACGTGGTGGTCGAGTGGTAGCGCGCTTGACTGTTGTACCGATGGTCACGAGTTCGAATCCAGGCAAAGGTGAGGATTTATTCCCGGGACCTGAGGAGTCCCCGAGTCACTCAGTTCTGAATGGGTACCTAACTAGACAATAGTTAGGCGGCTGGGGTAATGCGTGGAACCCTATTATCTTCTGCATAGAAGGAGTGTCTGTATATCTAAGATAATAATAAGATAAGATCTAGCCTCATCCACCCATCACATAGCCTAGCCCTTTGTTGACTCCAGTCATTTGATGGTAGGAGACAGTGTAGAAGGGATCCCTAATGAGTAATTTACCAGTACAATCATCAACTTAAAGAAATGTTGAAGCCCAGGAGATTAATGGCGTAGTTAGTACAATAGATCAACATTCTTGGGTGGTCAAGGATTAGCTAGAGTATCACCGTATCATTATCATACAATAAGATAAACAATCACAGGTTGATCTTTCAAACTGGCAAAACGGGGAAGCCTTAGTCACCCTAGAAAATTTGTCATATATTATGAAACACAAAAATTAAAGCCTCTTTTTTCATTTCCTCCCCCAAACTCCGCTCTCCCACCTATATTTTGTTTTTTTTAATCATATATAAACAATGGTAAATACATATCAAGAATGCAAGTTAACAAACGGCTATGTGAGTTGTTTTTTTTAAAGTTATCCGCTCTCTCTCTGTGAGGGTCAAAGAGAGAATGTTTTAAATGAAGTTTTATAATTTAAAAAAAGATAACTCTCTGGCCCTATGAAAAATTCTTATTTATTTGGTTAATAAAGGATAAATCTGTATAGTTTTGAACTTTAAAATGTGAATATCTCATACTCATAGCTACAAACATGTATCACAGCCGTATCTTCCCTTGAGGTCTTCATATTTAACAAAGGGGAATAACTTAAGTAATGAAAAATACAAGAATTTTTATAAATGGCTATTTGTTAAACCAAATGAACTGGAGATAAAGTCCAATTGTCATTATTATTGAGCAATATAAAAATTAACACATGGAGTTCAATCAAAACACATTAAAATTATGCAATTATTTAAAACTGACAATTTTTCAAAAAATGAACATACTGTGTGATTTATTATTATGTCAACAATTTAAAGATTAATTTAGAGCCCAATATATCATTGTGAACAAATAAGGTGGAAAATTGATTGCATAAATAATGATTTTGCACAATTAGGGCTGCGAAAATTATCGATTAATTTCTCGATTAATCTGTAAAATCTTTATTGATGAAAATTATTTTAATCGATAAAAATTATGGAAAATCTTTTCAATAATATCACCGATTTATCAATAAATAATCAATTGTCAATAATTAAAAATAGTTGCTTTTTTACGTACAAGTTTCTCCATTTAAAAAAAAAAGATTTTTAAAGTGTAAACTTTAAAATTAGTAGTTTTATAAGGAAAATGAAATCCACAATTAAACATTGTTTTTACTTAATTAACAATAAGTTCAATAACAAAATTAAAATTCATTGACATTACATTGAACTACTTATATCTAAATTTAAAAAATGTGAATTTCAGGTTTTTGTTACTTCCCTTGAAATTTTTAGTTTAATTAATGACGTCATACATTTCATCTTTAGCTTTAATCAAAATTATCAATTAATTGTTCGGAAATTTCAAAAGTTAATGATTAAATTTAAATTAATTGATAACAGCCCTATGCAAAATCAATTCATTTTTCAATTAAAAAAGCCATATCTCTCCACCCAACTCAAGGACAAGATGTCTTACTTCCCAACTCTGAATAACTATCTCACATCTCTTGTCAGCTCCTATAAAACTGTTCCTCCATCTCTTTTCTCCTTCTTTCCCTATAACACAGTACACAACATTTACCCCCTCCCCCACCTCACACAATTTTTAATTGCCCCTCACAGCACAAAACAGAGCATCTAAGTGACAGAAACAAAAAGAAAATCACAGCTAGCAAGTAAAAACCATTGGTAAGAAAATCACAGCTAACAAGTAAAAACCATTGGCAAGAAAATCACTGCTAGCAAGTAAAAAACATTACAAAAGCACATATATTAAAATGTATAACTAAGTTAGAAAAAAAAAATCACAATCATACAGTAATCAACAACCATGAAATTAAAGGAAATAACATCATGTTTAGTGAATGAAAACATAGTAAATAAATATTTCTAAATTTATTCATAGATTAAAATTAAATGATAAAAATTTTATTCAATTGATTTTTAAAACATAATAATATCTCTTGCATAGTCAATGCTGATATGTCTTGTTTTCAGACTTATTACAACACAGAATAAAATCTCACCTCCATCTTCACAGCAATTTTTTTTTAAAATGCCATTGAATAAAATGAAAATTCTATATTGAGAAAAGATTAATGCTAAAAGATTATTCCATAATGGTATATAAAATTGATGAGGCATCAAACTCAGAGGCCACAACAAAATGTAATAATTATATAAAATTATTCAATTTTACATTTATTCTACAAATCTTTATTCTCCGTTGTGTAGTACCCCGCTCCCACCTCAAGGGCAGGCCAATATTTTAGCTGCCCCTTCCACTAGGTGTAAAATAAATATAAAAATTTGCTGTTGTACTCTGTAAGAAGAGACAATCAGCCCCCACCCCCCAATACCTCTACACACATACTCTGCCATGGACAGACCATCTAAACTGCATCTCTTTTTCCTTGGCTACTTTTTGTTTAACATGGAAACTCATGAAAAACTAGAAATATGTATGTTGATTCCATCTAGTGGCTGTGGTCATCATGATTTAGGTAATGGTGGCTTTTAAGGTGAGTAATTTTTACCATAGGTATTAGTAGGGCTTACCACAGAAAAAAAAACGCAACATATGAAGCAAAAGAAGTCATCCAAATAGACAACATGCTTATTATAGAAAAAAAAAAAAAATTTTAATTTAATATAATTAAAGTTATATAGTCTATAATATTTGAATTTAAATTTAAAATTTGAAAATGGGCTTTACAATGTTTTTAAATAATGTAAAAATGCTATTTAGAAATGTTTCTACTAAGTTACTAAGTGATTGAAAACCTGCCAGTCACTTTTAAATATTTAGATTGTACATCTTTTTAGAAAAACATACATTACAATACAAGTAAAAGGGTTAATTATATGTAACTAATTAATAATTATATATTTGAAATTTATTTGACTGTTTAATTAATAACTCAATCAATTGTTAAAGTGATCAAATGTGTCGGACACGCCTGAGCATCACTGAAGATCATCACTTGGTCATCTACTTGAACAGAATCTTGTGGCTGACTCTTTTTGTCCTGATGAACACCTCTAAATCTCTTGCCGCCTGGACCAGTTTTGCCCAGAATTAATCGGCTTTTTATCAAATAAACAGTTTTTTCCCCCTCGATTTCTGTCTCCCCCAAACTATTCCATGGATTTCCTTGAAACAAAACACCATCTCCCATAGCCTCATCTGAAAGATAAAAAAAATATACATTTAAAATTGGAATACTTTTAAATTTGGAAGTACTTGATTTTGGAGAAAATTGCTGATCGCATTTCATTTTTGTAACTTTTGAAACTGTAGCAAAGAATTGTGTGTAATAATAGTGATTAAATGATTTAAGTGGTAACTTAATGATTGTCAGTCAGGTTAAAAAAGAACCAGAATAGAAAACAGTTACTAGCCCAAATAAGCTATACTAAATAAAGAGAATTAGATAGCACAACAGCATGATCATAAATAAAAAGCAGTATTTCAGTTAATCTTATTCTGTATGTAGGATTGTAGACTTATAATTATAGTGAATAATTAATTTACACATTTTAAAGAGCTAATCAGTAAATATAATGCGAACAATGCAGGAGGAACAATTTAAATTAAGGCTGCAGAATTTAACTATTAATTTTTCGATTAATCTGTAAAAAAAATTAATCGTTTAAAAATATTTTAATCGATACAATAGCAATTGAATTGAAAGGAAATGTTTTAGACAAATTTTTCAATTTATTAATAAATAATTAATTATTAATAATTGATAATAGTTTGCTTTTTTTTTTACGTACAAACTTCTCCTTAAAAAAAATAATTGATGAGTTAACTTGAAAATAAGATGTTTTTATAAGGAAAATTATGTACAAAATTAAACATTGTTTTTACTTAATTAACAATAATAAATTTTAATTCATTAACATTACATTATCTTATCTTATCTTATCTTATATGTTACAGACGCTCCTTCTGTACAGAAGATTATTGCGTCCTACGTATTTCTATGGTTTGTGTTTAGTCCTGTATTCTTACTAGAGTTTTAAAAGATGATAAAGAGGTGGCTTTCCTCATTGAGCTACTTAAATTTAAATTTTAAAAAAGTCAATTGCCTGTTTTTTGTTACTCCCCATGAAATTTTCAGTTTAATGATGTCATACATTTTATTTTTAGCTTTAATCAAAATTATCTCTTAATGATCTAAAATTGAATATAATATCTCAAATGAAAATATTAACATTTATGTTAATAGGTAGTGAAAAATCCAATTCATACCCCGCATGGAACTGAATCGTGGATGAAATCCAAACTCACAAACCAAGAGGACGTTTTCTTGAGAAACTTTGTGCCACATGGAGATACACTCACCATCCAGCAGAGATTTTTTAGTTTTAAAACGTTGGTACAGGGTGAAGTTCTCAATACGCCCAATCTGTTTTATTGAAAACCGTTAAAGTTAAATTAATAAAAACTTTTTGTGTCTTACTATAAAAATTACCTGAGATTTTTATAATTGGGGTTAAATAATTGGTTAAATTAATTGTTTTGCTATTTAAAAAATGTATAGCAAAAATTGATTACTTCTATTTCATAGCTTTTTAAATTAAAGTAATAAATCCATAATAAAAAACTTTCAGCACTCTTAATTATAAAGCTTGGGGGGTCATCAATAAATGACGTCACAAATATGGTGGGTGTTGAGGGGTCATACATTTGTGACAATGAGTGACAAGGAGGAAGGTTGGGGTTAAGATATGTGACGTCAAAAATGCGCAACTTTAAATAAAAGTTCCACTTAAATATATAATGACTTACAATTTATATTATTATGTTTTAAATGGCTTGGGGCGTGTTAAGGTATTACAGTGCAGGTTTATACTAAATTCATACTTAAATGACAAAAAATTGATTTAAAACATGCTCATTTTCAAATAGACTTGCATGTGGCCTTTATGGAAGGGAGGGCTAAGTTTTTGTGAGACAATGGGGGGAGAGGGGGGCGAAAATGGGCTAAATTGCGTGACATCATTATGGACAGCCCATTAGTCAATCATGTTAAAACTGTTAGATAAAGATGAGTTTTATACAAAGCAATTTAAAATTACACAATTAATGTTATATTTTCTATGATATTGTCAATTATTTAACACATTTTAATTTTATGTAATAGTTATTACTTTTAAATTTGTTATTCTCTTAGGAGAAGGTATTTTTTCCTTAAGTTCACTTTCAATTTTCTGAAACTCTTGTTTCTCTTTGTCAAGATCAACAAATTTCAAGACTTGATCTTTTGTCACAGTCCAACTTGTTGGTTTTGTTTCATGTTGTGCAGCTAAAGAAATGTTTATACAATGAGTAAAGAATGAAAGTAATATATATGATTACATTGAATCTAGGAAATTGGTAGTACTGGGTATCCAATTTTAGAGTGTTGTGAAATTGTAAGAATGAAAGTTCAACGTTTTTGGCCAAATGAGTAAACTAGACAAACACAAATGTTGAATAAATTGTGGTAAATACAAAAAAATTAAAGTAATATTTAATCTAATATTCTAAACACATCATCATAATAAATGGGCAGTTCAATGTGAACAGCTTAAAATATAATTCACTTTTTTTTTTAAAAGAAACCTGCAATGAAGCCTCCCTTGATTTTTGATAATCAAATTGGTTATTTATTTTAATTATTTATTTATTCTTTGAATGTAAAGGATGATTATTAACTGGATACTTACTATCAAGTTCTTCCACTCGTATTATTCCTCTCTTTTTGTTACAAAAGGTAACAGTCATGTCTGAAAAATCAACGTGTGTAACTTTTCCGTCTTTAAGATCTGTTTTTACTCTTCTGTTTTTACTATAAGCATCTTCAATCATCTGGTCTGGTGCTGCATAAAAATGCGTAAAGACAATTTTGAGTTTTCCAGTATTTGTTTTCTCTGAAGCTTCATAAAACCACTTGAATGAACCAGAGTTTCCAGGTGAGGAAGTAGAGCATCCAGGAGAGGAAGTAGAGACCTTTGTTTTTAAACTTGTATCACCACTAAATAAACTTGTATTTAATAAACTTGTATGGGTTATTTTAAAAGCAGATGCCCCAGCCATTTGTTCTGTTTTGTTTTTATAATCAGCAGTTCCATAATAATGAATGTTTCCCTTGGGATTAACGTCTCTTAAGTTTGAGATTTTATTTTGTTCATCATGCAAAAAATAATCCGCTTTAAATGTAAGACTTGAGCTATTTTGAGATTTCTCCAGTTTGACTGAGTTATTAGCAGCATTACCAACAGACGTTTTGGATGTTTCATCATTTGATGGCCTGTAGATTTCTTTATGTCTATAAATGTAGTTGCTGTGTAATTTAGAGTTTCCTATAGCTGCTACTATCACATCTCTAAATTTAATAACTACATTTTGACTCAACCCTTGGACAGTGAGCTGAGATCCATTCATCCTCGTGTTACTGGCTACTTGTTCTTTTTGAGGATTTCTATTTTTAAATATAGTTCTGAAGTTTTGCCCAGAACTTTCATTAGTTTGACTTAGTTGCTCTCGTACTGTAGCCATGAAACTCTTCTTGAAAGTAATCAATACAGAATCATCTCCAATCTGGGTTAATAGTCTCTGTGTGAAGTGTCAAACAAAGAAACAATTTTTAAACCTGGGTTAGTATCACAGTAGATGAAAGGGGAAGCAAGGCCCAAGAGTTGTAATTATCAAGCGGAGAGGGTGAGGACATTGTCAGAATTTAGAGATTCATGTTTGAACCAGATAAATGTTGGAACTGAGTATCTCAGGTTATTGTATTTATATTGTCATTGTCAGAATTCAAAGATTTGTGTTTGAACCAGATAAATGTTGGAACTGAGTATCTCAGGTTATTGTATTTATACTGTGAACACACATCACCTTAAAAGCTCTGGTACCTTTGTATTATAATTTATTTTCATGTAAATATCTTTATTAAGTGTTATTAGACATTAAATTATTTTTAAGCTTAGAACATATTGAAAGGGTAAGATAACTGGGATAGAAATTTGCCAAAACAGCTTGCCATCATTCATAGGCTCCATCTGTGTCAAGTAAATCAAATACGTTTTTTTAATTTGTGTATTATTTTTCATCTAGGTCTGTGTTCCCAGGATTACATTTTCTTTGTTGCATCATAGCTTTTTAAATGGATGTAAAGGCCCTAACTTGTCAGCACAGCCTGTTGAAGATCCTGGAAACACTTAATGATAATAGGGCGCGGTGGTCAAAGTGTTAGTGCGCTGCGGCACCAAAAAAATTAAAATAAAAACAAAAATCGGTCACGGGTTCAAACCCCGGTTCAAGCACCCCTACGGGTAGATGATGCTCGTTAAAACCTTGGCTGGTAGTTCATCTAGGAGAAGGAAACTCCGAATACAAGCCCCCGCTGCCTTGCGGCTATACCTGCTTGGCGGGAAAGGCTAAGGGAGTAAACCCTGAAAGAAAATCAGGAATTGGAGCACCTACAGGCGGTCCATACATAAGACTTATGTACATACCTGCGACGCCAATGGCAGCCAAGCTGCATCGACGCAAGTCGTTCCCTTGGTTACACCATTGACGTGGAGAGGGGGGATATGCTGTATGGGCAGCAGCTAATTCTCCATAATACCCGCCCAGGCTTGCATCACCTCTGGAGAGGACACTCCAGCGTCGCCGCAAGGTGTCGACAAAAATATAAGCTAAAGCTCAATTGACGTAGAGCTAGGCGCCAGGGGCTGCTTCCGACGGTGGGAGAGACTACCAATGTCTCACTGGACAGCTACCGCCCGCCTCAAACTGGGCAGCCCCCAGTCAAATAGGTGCTATCCCGTCATGGCCTGCCTTCTCCACTGGGTGCGTGGAGATTAGAGTACCACTCAACAAGTGGGCCACTAAGCCCTGCACCAAGAAATACAAAAAAGAAAAAGAAGACCCCAGCTCTTCGAATCGCTAGCTGGAACGTGAGGACTATGTGTCCCGGCATCACTGATGATCTGCAGTCCATAAACGACACACGGAAGACAGGAATAATCGATAGAGAACTTAAAAGGCTAAAGATTGACATAGCATGCCTTCAGGAGACCAGGCTCCCAGACAACGGTTCACTCAAAGAGGCCAATTACACCTTCTTCTGGCAAGGCAGACCGAAAGACGAACCTAGACAGCATGGTGTGGGTTTCGCTGTTAAAAACACTCTTCTACCATCCATTGAACCACCGTCATCAGGCACGGAGAGGATCCTCACTCTAAGACTCAGAACAACTGCGGGCCCAGCAAACATTCTTAGTGTGTATGCCCCAACACTCTATTCAACTCCGGAAGAGAAGGACCAGTTCTATGGAGCGTTAGACCAGGCAATAGCCGGCATCCACAAAGACGAGGCAATCTATCTCCTAGGAGATTTCAATGCTAGAGTGGGGAGCGACCACGAAGCCTGGCCCACCTGCCTTGGACTATTTGGAAGAGGAAAGTTAAATGAAAATGGACAAAGGCTTCTGGAATTGTGCTGCTCACGAGGCTTGTGTGTGACCAACACTTTCTTCAAGTGCAAGGATATACATCAAGTATCTTGGAGACACCCTCGATCCCACCAATGGCACCAGCTGGACCTCATTATCACCAGGCGTGCACAACTAGCTAGCGTCCTACTCACTCGCAGCTATCACAGTGCCGACTGTGACACGGATCATTCCCTTGTCGCCAGCAAAGTACGAATAATGAGGAAAAACTCGTACCACACAAAGAAAAAGGGAAGTCCACGCATCAATACCTCCTGCATGAAAGACCCTGCGATAGCGCAGCTGTTCAAAGACAAGGTGAAGGAAAGTCTCTCAAAGATGTCCCCATGCGTCACCATTGACTCCAAATGGACGCAACTGAGAGACACAATCTATACATCCGCAATACAAGCCTTTGGCAAAAAATCTCACAAAAACACGGACTGGTTTGATGAACATTGGGACGAGATGAAACCCGTCACTGAAGCAAAAAGGAAAGCTCTTATGGCTTACAAGGAAAAGCCTACACCTGACAATTTGCATGCTTTAAAAACAGCTAAGTCACTTGCCCAAAAGGTTGCACGTAAATGTGTCAATACCTACTGGCTTAAGCTCTGTTCCAGTATACAATCAGCTGCAGACATGGGCAATGCAAAAGTCATGTACGAAAACATCAAAAAGGCAACGGGCCCCTTGACGTCAAAAGCTGCTCCCCTAAAGTCCAAAAATGGAGAAATTATTCAAGACCAGGCAGCACAGCTAAAACGGTGGGTTGAGCATTATCTGGAATTGTATTCAACAGTTACCACAGTCTCCAGCACCGCTCTAGATGACATCCCAGATATGCCACTCATGGAAGAACTTGATGTCGTGCCCACACAGGAAGAGCTGAGCAAAGCAATTGACAGTCTAGCTTGTGGAAAAGCGCCTGGGAATGATGGAATACCACCAGAGGTTCTAAAGAGTGGCAAGACAGCTTTACTCCAACCATTGCACGAGATTCTGTCCCTCTGCTGGGAACAGGGCTACATCCCCCAAGACCTAAAGGATGCAAATATAGTGACACTATATAAAAACAAAGGTGATAGGAGTGATTGCAATAATTATCGCGGCATTTCACTCCTTAGTATTGTAGGAAAGACCTTTGCCCGCGTTATACTAAAACGTTTACAAAGCCTAGCATCCCGCGTCTATCCAGAATCTCAGTGTGGTTTCCGGTCCGGTCGGTCTACCATAGACATGGTGTTCTCCATACGACAGCTCCAGGAAAAATGCAGAGAGCAGCAGATGCCACTATACATTGCATTTGTGGACCTTACAAAAGCCTTCGACTTAGTCAGTCGCAACGGGCTATTCCAAATACTGGCAAAAATTGGATGTCCCCCTCACCTACTTGCCATCATCAGACAGTTCCATGAAAATATGCTTGGCACAGTACAGTTCGATGGAGCTAAGTCAGAGGCCTTCCCTGTCAGCAGCGGAGTTAAACAAGGTTGTGTACTCGCACCAACACTCTTCGCAATATTCTTCTCTGTACTTCTTCGATACGCATTCAAGGATAGCAGTGAGGGAATCTGGTTACATACCAGAGCTGATGGAGGACTTTTCAACACTGCCCGCCTCCGAGCCAAGACCAAAACGACGGATGTCCTAATTCGAGAGCTACTATTTGCGGATGATGCGGCACTAAGAGCACATACAGAATCTGATTTGCAACAACTCGTGTCAAGCTTCTCCAATGCCTGCAAAGAATTTGGTCTGCAAATCAGCTTGAAAAAGACAAACATAATGGCCCAAGACACTCGACCTCCCCCTACCATAAATATCGATAATGAAAACTTGGAGGTTGTGGACAGCTTCACCTACTTGGGATCCAAGGTCTCCAATACACTGTCCATTGAAGAAGAAATAAACAGCAGAATTGGCAAGGCAGCCGCAACAATGGCTAAACTAAATAAGCGGGTATGGCAAAACACCAAGCTAACGGAGAAAACCAAACTGTGCGTCTATCGAGCCTGTGTCATCAGTACACTACTATATGGGAGCGAGACATGGACCACTTATACATCACAAGAGCGTAAGCTTAACAGCTTCCATTTGAGATGCTTGCGCCGCATTCTTGGCATTAAATGGCAAGAAAAGGTGCCTAATAGTGAGGTCCTAATGCGTGCCAATACCCAAAGCATGTTCTCAATTCTTAGTGAAAGACGCCTGAGGTGGCTAGGACATGTCAAAAGAATGAGCCCCGGCCGCATTCCCAAGGACCTCCTATATGGTGAACTTGCTTCAGGAAAGAGGAAAACAGGTCGCCCACGCTTGCGATTTAAAGATGTCTGTCAAAGGGACATGAAAGCAGCCAAAATACATACAAGTGACTGGGAGTGTAAGGCAGAAGACCGATCTACGTGGCGCACAGTTGTCAAAGAGGGCGTCATAATAGCCGAGGAGCGAAGAATGGAGGAGGCTGCAGACAGAAGAGCTAGGAGAAAGGCCAAAACATTTGGAAGCACAGAACTCGTGTGTAAAAACTGTGGCAAAGACTGTCACTCAAGGATAGGACTGCACAGTCACTCGAGAAAATGCAACCCAACCCAACGGTGATGCACCATCGTCTCGCGAGACGGAAGGATGCCGACGAAAGGGTGGGGGATTTGTGTTAGAAAGTTCTTTCCCTGATGTTTAACAGATGGAAAGCAGGAAGGTAAGAAATTTAATTCTTTTTTTAAAAAAGTCTACTTATTGAAGGACATTCTTTTTAAATAGTTACATTATTACCAAACAAATATGAAAATTTATAGTATCCTATCAAGTATTTGATGATATAGTAGGGTGGGGCTGCAATAAGGCCAGGTGGGGCTGCAATAAGGCCAGGTGGGACTGCAATCAGGCCAGGTGGGACTGCAATCAGGCCAGGTGGGACTCCAATCAGGCCAGGTTTTAAAAAAAATTACTGGTTAAGGTTTAGGGGTAAACCTTAAATCAATTACACAAGAGAAACAACTCTGACTCTATAAACATCAAAGTCTGGTGTGGATGTGAATGACCTGTCTGTCAATGCTATTCTCCCCTGCACTATCACACCAGGTAGAGTCAATCTTGAGAATTACCTTATTCTGGAGTGTGGGAACTTATACCATGAATGTTGTATTCTTGACGAAATGTTCACACCTGACCAATGTTCCCTTTTAGCTGCGAGGCTGTGCATATATCTCACTGATGCTGCACAGCAGTTTAGAATTACCATGCAGAAAATTTTATTCTTAATATTTTTTTTTCATACCTCAAAATGATATGTTTCTTCATTATTCAGCTTGCACTTAAAGATGTTATCACACATCAAACGTCTAAGTTCCTTTTCAATGTTGTAGTGAGCCCTTTCTATGTTTTCCTGGGATGTTCCTGAGTATTTTATGGGCAGACTTGAAACTCTATTGGCAAGAGTAGTGGCATCAGTGCTAGAAGATGCTTCTCTTTCTTTGGGCTCTGTTGTAAATCAGAATATTTTATTTGTGTGATTTGTCTAAGAAAATCTACTAGTAAAATCATGTCATAAAATTTTATGTAACTTTATTTTAAAGATGGTCATGGAACTGTACATGTATTCATTCAAATCTTTATAGTTTCAAATCTAATCCTATCCTTAATAAATGTAATGAAAGTTGCATAGAAATATTTAGATGATCAAGCCTTTGTAGAATTAAAATTTGTTGGAAAGTAATAACTATATAGATTGAATATTCAACACTGTCATAACTTTACCGTTTCATCTTGTCACTTCATACTTGAAAATCTTAAAATTTGTGCATTAACTATTCATAAACAGTATTAATGTTTAGTTTGTTGAAACTTTGCTTGAATGGTGAATTTACCTCTTAAAGATATCTTCTCTCTGCTGGCCTGATCTGAGGGGCCAAATTCAAGACCCAATCTCTTCATGGAGTGAGAAAATGCTTGAAAATCAGTTTCACTTGTAGGTCGACAGATATAAACATCAATATTGTTGGAAGTGTCACTACAATCTGACAACACATCAAAAAGTTGTTCTGTTACAACTTGTGTGATGACATTCAGATGACATGAGATCTGAATGTCATGAGCTACATTGATGTTGAATATAACGGTTGAATGTTTTAAATATTTGACTTGATGGAGAACCAGCTCTAACAACAAGCCGAGACTTCTTCTCAGATTAATTACATTTAAGTCCTCTTGATAAGCATCCCCATCATCAACAATCCATCTTGGCAAACAGATCTTAAACTTACATCTTTCACTTGTATTTATGAAACAGTCCTGGGCTAAAAATAAAATAAATAAGAGGTTAACTCTAAAGTATTATTTTTTTTAAGCTCCATAAGAATAGTATAACTCTATAATCCTTATCAGAATTAATATTGACTAATGAATTTTAATATGCATTGAGAACATTTCAATTTTATTTTTGGAACATAAATGTGTATTGATTTTTAAGACCACAAAAATTTGATTTAGAAATTCTCAACTTTTCAGTATATTTAGAACATTTATATTTTAAATTTCTTGCCCCAAGAAAATTTATTTTTTTGTTCTCAATAATTTCTTTTATTTACTTTTCATTCCCCTGACATACTCTGAGCTGGTAAGATGAAAGCAGCTTGAGAAGTTAAAGAAACATTTAACACATTGAAAATGATTTTCGTTCCAGAATCTGTCTTATCTGCCAACTCAGAATGGAACACTATGCCCGAGGTGACACACCACAGATGATTATAGGAATGACCTCTTCTACAAAAATTAATATCCTCAAAATGTCAATTAAAAATCCAGAACTTATATCTCTTACTTTACTATATTTTTCAATGGCCAGCAAGATTATTTCATGAATGGGTTTGTAACATAAAATATAGAAAATAACTGTTATTCTCTGAGAATTAGATACCTCTACAAATTAAAGATTATTTAAAATATGATTGATTTGACAAATGTTAATTTATATAGAAGTTAGTTATTATTTGAATTACTTTTTTTTTAAAATTAGTTTTCCATATTTTGTCAAAACATCAGATGATAGAAATTTATAGCTACTATTGTCATGTGGCTACTATTTTTATATGGCTACTATTGTTATATGGCTGCTATAGTCATATGGCTACTATTTTTATATGGCTACTATTGTCATGTGGCTATTATTTTTATATGGCTACTATTGTCATATGGCTACTATTTTCATATGGCTGCTATTGTCATATGGCTACTATTGTTATATAGCTGCTATTGCTAAATGGCTGGTATAAACTTAATTTTGAACTTATTTACATTTTTCTTAAGAAGTATAATCTTAAAAAAAAAAAAAAAAAATTTTTAATGCTTGGAAACAATTTTATCCCATTTTTTGTATTATCTTTTGTTTAGTCATGTGTCTCTAAAGTTGCATCCTTTTAATAAGATTGTAATTATGAGAGTCTGAGGGTTATGCACTAATCAATCTTTTAAACCTGAGAGCTCAGTAACTGAGATCTAATAATTGTGACACCCTTGGCTTATGCCACCATTATATGCATTTGAAATATAATCAATTATTATCTGAATTTCAAGTAGCCTGACAAAATTAGTTGTCAATATATTAGTGCTTAAAAGAAATTGAAGAGAGAGCAATCATCAATAGACATTAATTATCATGTAATTGTAAATAATTTATTTAGGTCAGCTTGATAGCTATAGTAAACAAATGGGGTCAATATGCATTGTGGCAGGGGTGGGGGCCAATCAGGAAGAAAAGAAAGTGGTGGAAAATTAAACATATTTACATGTAGAGGAAATGACAAACTCCACTTTCACATCTGATTTCATATCTTGTATATTTCCTTGCACTAGATGAACTTTGAACCCTTGACCTATGGCTGTTCCAATTAAAGTGACTTTGTAATTAACTCTTTCATCTTCTGACTGCAGTACTTCCAGTGCAGTGTTACTATTGTGATCTCCATCCATAGTAGGTTCAATATAACATTGATACTTTTGGCATGTGTAAGTAACCAGCTTAAGACCATCTTTAGATTTAAAGAAAGATACAAGTCCTGGATATCTGAGATATTTTGTCACAGTCATTATTTTGTCAAACAAAGATTTTAATCTTGATTTCATGTCATTAAGACTATATTCACTGCTAGCTTTTAGATTAATGCCATCACTTTCTATTGTCATTTCTGATGATTTAAATTGTTCTTGTATCTGGTAAAGTTCTTGTTGTAGAAACATGTTACAGTACTGCATCTGTTGTTGACTAAATGGTAAAAATAAGTAACGCCAGGACCTGCAGTTTGATTCTGTGGTTTCCAGTTGCCATTATTTTGTTGAGAATCCTCAGTGTTCTCATACAACTTGGTTTGATTTTGTTCCTTTTTATAAGAAAAATCTTTTTTTATTAAAGCTGATGGAACATTCTTCCTCGGAGACTGCTCATCATAACTAAATATAAATTCATTTAATCCAGCCTCTATTTCAATGGTCTCCCTTTCATCAACGTCTTTAAGTGTTAAAATCTTTACGTTTTGCCGCTCAACAACAACCCTATGGAATGGATGATTTGAATGCACAGAATCAACAAGTAATATCCATTCTGGCATAGTTTGGAATCTCATACTAGGAAGTTGAAGGCATTCTTTTTGTACACAAAAATATGATGGCAGTTCTTTAAATGACATCTGAGGATTGAAAGGGAATAAACAGTTTTGTTTAAAGTATACTTAAAATGAACAATATAACAAAATAACTGATATATGCATTTCATAAAATGAACAAACTTAATTTTTTATATTACAAAAAAGTAATAATAAAATACTTCAATGAAATATTTTTTTTTAAAGTGAAATGATGAAGAGGTTATATATACTGTCAGGAATTTAGGGCGGTTAGTCAGCACTCAAAGAAATGGCTTGTTTTTTTTTGTTTTTTTTTAAGTAGAACGGGCGCGGGTCCAGAGGGTCAGTAGACCAGAAACTGCACATGATCTTTTGATGTAGGTAGGAAGATGGCAACTGACCAGAAGTCTAGTTCTGGTGTTAACCTCAGGAGTCCGAGGGACTTTGGCATATGTGTTAACTGGGGCCGTAACTGGGTAGATGAACACATGGGCTACCTGGCCTGGATGGTGGGGGAAACAGGTAAGGAATGGGAGTCTCACCAGATATGGGTATGTCAAACCAACCCCACCCCCGTCTTATCTAGAGGTTGGTCCAGATGATTGACAGTTGATTTTTGGACAATGGAAATTAGGGGGCGGAGACTGACAGGTAATAGAGAGGATGCAGTGATGAGAATGAGACATTCAGTTAGGCAGATGGAGATGGGAGCACAGACAGATAGGGACTCACACCAAGATAGGGATGAGGCACAGGTTAGACCAGAGAGTGTTAGTTAGAGTAACCATAATTAACGAAGTAAGGAAATAAACAGAATTTATTTGTACATCAGTCTTGGAGTTGGTGTTAGGAAGCAAGAAGTAACCAAGAGTGTGTCTAGCAAAGAAGAATAGAGTGAAAGAAGTAGAGATACTAGTCCCAGAGAGCACAGAGGTTCTCTACAATACATATATATATAAATATATTATGAAACTTGTTATTTATAAAATCCAATTATTCTGATGTGTATTGGATTGACCATCATCATCATCAGTCCCATGAATGTTGAGGTTGTTGGTGGGAGTGCAGGACACATCAACAGACAACGACCTTTACATTCGCCTATCTTGAGCGTGGCCAGTAATTCATTCAGCTTCAGCCCTATCCAGTCTTTTATATAAAGTCAAGACAATTTTTTCGCTGTTGTCCACTTTGCCGGCACTTTTCAACGGGATGATTTTTGTCAAACTATTTTGTAACAACACATGTCCAAACCTTGCCAGTTTGTGTCTCTTAAATGTTGCTATAACAGTTTCTTCACACCTTGTAATGGGGGTCATTCTGTCCCAAACATACTCATTGGTCGTGTGTTCTAGATAACAGATCTGAAGGATTTTTCTCATGCATTTTTTTTTAAATGCCTGCAACTTGCTTTTAGTGGCTGCCAGAAGTGTCCAAGTCTTACATCCATACAGGACAATTATTTTAATCACCATTCATACAGTTATTTAAATGCTAACCGCCCACATACAATTGACCTAAAAATAGATTGAGTTGAAATTTCAATATTTGTTATTTAGGAAGGCTTTAATAAAACTGATTTTGATTCTCTTTACTTTGCTTTGATTGCTCTTAAGCGTTTGACAATCCTGAATTAAACAATAAAAACAAGTAACAACCATTTGGGTTTCTTATCTACAAAAATGCCAATTTAAAAATAAAAGGATCTGCAAAATGAAAATCAAAAAATAAATTAAAAACCTATTAACTAGTGGCAGCTCTAATTGACTCTGCATCATACCTCTGTTAATAGTCCAAATATTTCATTAATTTTTTTTTAATGAATAAATAATATTTTCACCTGATAATAACTTTTACATTATCTTTAGCATACAAATTTGCAATAACAAATAGTGATATAATACTCACTGACTTATCACCCTGATATTTGACAGTACAATCCAAGCTGTTACTAATTACAAGATTCATTGATTCCCTTTTCATTTTTGTTTCTACACGTTGAAGAATTTTAGGATCCAGCAGAAAATTTTCCTCATCTTCAGTGTAAGAAACCTAAGATTAAAAATGAGATTTTAAATTTAATTATTAACTTTCTGCAAAGAACAACAGAACACTTTTAAAGAATGCCAGTGAATAGTACATTTGAAGATTTACTAAAATGTTCTGATATTAATTTTAAGCTTTAAAATGAATTTAGACATTTTTAAATTTGTTATTTTACCCTATAAACATTAAGTAAATCTTACACTTTGCTTACCTGCCCATCTAGTTCCAAGACCAATGACTCAATACTTTCAGCTTTATCTCCCTTGATAACCACTTCTATCTCTTCTACGTCCATTCTTACACTTGTTCCTGGAAACTTATTCTCAACAACTTCCTGGAAATGGAGTTCATTGAGAAGCCAAACAAAGAATTTGTTTTGACAAATTAATGTCAAGGTTAAGGCTTTCTTCTTGTCTTTATTGATCTGGACTTCAGAATTTTTTGGACAAACTTTGAATTCAATAGGATCTTGAAACTTTTTATCATCATTTTCTTTTTGAGAATCAGCAGGATAAAATGCCAGTGCTTTGTTGCCAATACTACTGACATACTGACTTGCATTTTGTTCTATTATATGAATTACCATTTCAATTTCTTCTGATCTATGAGCAAGTGCTAACAAAGTGACCATTAAGTCATTGGACACAAAGATTTCACAAAAGTCGTATTGTGAATTAAAAGATTCCTGGAACGTCTGCCATGCTTGACTTTTGTAAACTTCTTGGTTGGGCAAATGGAGGCAAGCTTTTGTAATCAAAAGGGATTTGATGAATTCTTGAAACTGTTCCTAAAATTTAAAGAAAATGAAGTTTAAAAATGAATATTAAACTAAATATTTATACTTCAATTAGAATACTTTATTTTCAGACATAAAAAAAAAAACAGTTGGACTTTTAACAATTAAGGATTGTTGTTATGATTAATAAAAAGATTTGATACATACAAATTTTCTTTGATGTTTTTTGACAGCCAATTTAGGCTGTGTTGAATCTTTGTTGCCAGAAACAAATAAAATCCCATGTCTTTTGAGGAGAGGTAAAAGTTGTGATTGGATTTTTTCACTTTTAAGAAATGTTTCCTCATATTCGGTTAAGGTAATCTGAAAAATGTAAGTAAATAACTACAGCCATTGCAGAATTTTAGTAGCCTGGTTTTGTAAAAAAAATTATTTTATCAGCTTTAAAGTCACTGTTTTAAAAAACAGTTTTTAAAAGTTTATTTTTTGGTAAATAAGCTGTTTTACCATAAAATTAACAATAATTTCTTGCTAAATTTAGTTTAGATTTTGCTAGAACTTATCTGATCTTATCTTATATGTTACAGACGCTCCTTCTGTACGGAAGATTATTGCGTCCTACGTATTTCTATGGTTTGTGTTTAGTCCTGTATTTTTACTAGAGTTTTAAAAGATGATATATATGAATGATTCTATATCCTGTGATACTTTTGCAATATGCTAGTATACAGAATTAGACTACAATAAAGTGTTCAAATAAAATACAAAATAAAAAAACAATTTGTGTGATTAAACAATAAATTTAAAGCTTAAATAATACTGTATTTTTTTTTAAGTACTTGTGCTAATCTGTCTTCTTTTGAGTTCTCTTTTTTTTTCAGGCTGTAGTAGGTGATGTATAATGTAAATTTAAATTTAATTTATATAATTGTGTTATCTTATCTTATCTTATATGTTACAGACGCTCCTTCTGCACTGAAGATTATTGCGCCCTTTGTATATCTATGGTTTGTGTTTAGTCCTGTATTCTTATTAGAGTTTTAAATGATGATTAAGTGTTGGCTTTCATGGTTTCTTCAGGCAACCCATTCCACGCCCGAATACCATACGGGAAGAAAGAAAACTTGTATGTGTTCGTTCTTGCATATGGAATAAAAAAAAGGTGTTTTATCCTTATGTCTATCTGAGGGTTGTATTAAGTTATCTTTGTGTTGTATTTCTAAATTGGAGTTAATTGCTTTATTTATAATTACTAATTTTCTCTTGGTTCTTCTATCCTCTAGTGTTTCAAGGTTTAATGATTTAACTTATGGTGTTACTATTGTGAGTTTTGAATATTCTCCAATAATGAATCTGGCAGAACTTTTTTGAATTTGTTCTAGTTTATCAATATTTTCTTTGGTTGATGGGTCCCATACAGAAGATGCATATTCTAGTATAGGTCTCATCAGGGTGAGGTAGCATTTTAGTTTTATATCTTTTTTACATTTGTAAAAGTTTCTTTTTATAAAGTCTAAGGTTTTATTTGATTTTTTTAATAACTTCATTGACATGGGGATTCCATGATAGTTTCTCATTTATTATTACTCCTAAGTATTTTGCATCTTTATTTTGGGTTAGTTCTTTTCCTTGAATGAAATATTTTGAATTTACTTGTTTCTTTTTCTTACATATGTATTTGTCTATTAATAACTCCAACTCACCCCTTCATCTTCCCACTGTAAACATTGCCTGAGTGCCTCCACTTGTTTAGCTCGTCCTGTGATCAACACTTTCAAGTCAGCTTCAATAAACTTTATTGTTAATGTTGAATAAATCTCAGCTAGAGCTGATCTCAATTTAAAAACTTGAAGCAGCCAGAACAAAAATGAATGTTTGAAGCGATATTCTTTAGTAATCTCTTCTTCTAACATTGAGCTCATCTCACTCAAATTTTCTTGACTCCTTGGATTTTTACTGTCAGATGAATCTTTAAGATGGTTATGGTCATTTATGTTGCTATCTTCTTCTAGAAAATTATTTTCTTGAACTTTTTCTGTATTTATAGATGGCTCTTTAAGATTGTAATTGACATTTGTTCTATAATATTTTTTAATAAAATTTGTTACTGGAACTTTTTCTTCGTTTACAGATGGTGCTTTTAATTTAACTTTCAATAATTCTACCACCACTTCCATTTTGTTTCTCTTGTGTGATAAAAACATGACTGTTATATTAGCATCACTGACAAAAATGTGCCCATATTTATAATCATTATTGATCTTCTCTAACAACATACTAATTTCTTGATTTTTGTTACTTGAAAGACAAGAAAACTCTTCCTCAATGACCAGGGAGGAAATATAATCTTGAAAGGTGACCTGAAAAGTTTAATAAGAAAAATGGTTACATTCTGACAGATGGCTGCTGACACAAAGTCACAAAGAATAACAAAGTATATTTTTTAGAAAAATTATTTGAATTAGATCCTAATATTTCACAATTGAAATTTCTTGCATACAAAAGTAAGAATGTTACTGTCAGAGCAAAAAAAAATGAACTCAGATAAAAGGCTCACATAGATTAATTGAAATTATTGTTAATTGGTCCTTGGTGTGGGACGTGGTGGTCGAGAGGTAGCGCTCTCGACTGTCACACTGATGGTCACGAGTTCGAATCCACACGAAAGTGAGGATTTGTTCTCGGGGCCTGAGGAGTCCCTGAGTCACCCAGCTCCGAATGGGTACCTAACTAGACAATAGTTAGGCGGCTGGGGTAATGCGTGGAACCCCTATAGCCGTGGCCTGTGACCGCTGCATCACTTGCCAACAGATCATCTCTCATGGTCTGTGGACGCAATTATCTTCTGCATAGAAGGAGCGTCTGTATATCTAAGATAAGATAAGACCAGTTAACGGCTAACCGTCCTAATTAAAAGTTAATGTTTTTACACATGTCAATTACTTAGAGATAGGTAGAGAACTTAGCCACGGGTCTAGAGGCTGGATTTAATATTGTTCAATGATGAGGTGCTGAAGGCAGAAGTAGGCATTTGTGTTTGGTAATTCAAGAAACTAGATTGAAACTTCATAACTAGCCTTTTTTTTACTTTGTTCCTTGATTTTGTGTTTTGATGATAGATTATATAGTATAAGAATAACTTCAAGGAGATAACTAACAAGATTGAGAAATTACAGAGTTAAAATTAGCACGAGTTAGGTTGACATAATTGTTACCTCACATGATAATTCATGAAAAAATTTCAAAAAGAAAATTGCAGAATTGAAAACAAATTAATAACTTCCCATAAAATATTTGACTTTATAAATTTTCATAATTCTATCCTTTTAACTAATCAAATCAAGAATTAAAATCAAAATTTATTGTCTAAATAACTATCAAATATTTTTCTGACTGATAAACATGACTTATCTGTACCATTATGTAATTTTATGTTTTTGAAATTAAGATATGAATGTTTTAAATTTAATGTATTTATAAATAGATGTTATAAATAAATAAATATTATTTATAAATAGATGTGTTTTTATTTTTATGTAAAGCACTGTGAGCAACGTTCTTTCTAAGGTTCTTTGTACATGTGTTAAAGTAAAAAAAACAACTCACATGCAAAATTGCACAGCATTTATGTTTTGAGCACTATATTTACAAATTTTCTACACAGTAATTCTAAACTGCTGCCTGGTGGTGGTCAGATATATGTGTTGCTGTGCAGCTGCACATGTTTAAAGGAACATTGGCAGTGAGCCTATTTGTTCTGTATAATTTAGTATTGTACCTATTTTTCAATGGTGCCAAAAATGAATTAGCCAAGAACGCGGAAAACCCAGTTACTCTTCTGATTTGATATTATCCACTGTAATAAATAATCATTTTTCCATTCTAAACTTAATGACTTACTCTTAATGACTGCTAACCAGTTTTAAAAACACCACTTATAATGCTAAGATTTATTATGGTTGATGTTCCTTCTAGGGTGCTCCCTTTAATGAAATGGCTAAACCCTAATAATTTATATCAATTATAATTAACACTTACCTTATTAGATACACCACAAGAGACATCTAAGCAGAAGTCATTACCAATTGTAGTTAGTACCACAACACTCTTTGTATTTTCAAATATTTCTTTAAGGTCTGACAAGATCTTCTTCATAGCAAGGAAGTCATTTCTTGTTTTACAAGATTTTACCTGGAAAAAAAATTATATTAGTTTAACTCAGTGATGACCCAAACCCAATCTCTTAGTTGGAAATGTTTACATTATAATTTGTTTTAAAATTATTTAAATTGTGACTGCAGTCTTCCAGCAAAATAAAAACAATTTAAAAAGTTTGAATTTTAAAATTGTTCATTTAAATAATGTGAATTACTTTATATAAGGTTAAATTAGTTTTTTTTTTTTAAATATTTGTCTACCGTTACAATTTTATGATGTGATTTTACAATGATAATGGTAATTTCATAGACAAATTGTTATTCTACAATAAATTAATATTTAATCAAACAATAGCTTTAAATACATTTTCCAGACTAAAATATTTTTAGAATTCATACATCTTTTTGTCACAAGTCACAAGAAATATCAAAATAACCATATAGTTTTAGTTGTAGCTTTTTTCTGACTTCTCTACATCAACCATAATTTTTTTTTAAAAGTTCTGTGACTAAATTTGCTCAAAAAAAAATAAGTTTGGCATACCACATTTTAAATGCATATTTCTTATTGAATAAATAACATTTGATACAAACTATGCATATTTCTTATTGAATAAACAACATTTGATACAAACTACTTCAGATTCAATAAGTAAAAAAAATATACATTTAAATAGATACATTTACTGATAGCTATTCCTCTCAAAAGATTTTATCTAAATTTTATTTTTATCAAGACTAATTATAAAAAAGAATTATCTTATCAAATTTTCCTAAATCTATATTCTTTTAAACCCCAAAACACTACTTAAATGTAAAATTGTTACTAACATCATCGGGGTTCATAGTTCTGTTTTATGCATTTAATTTATGTAATATTTGATTTATAGTTACACATAACTGTAACTCCATTTAAATGTTGTGAAAATCTTTATCTTGTAAAGATACCTTTTTATATTCTTGATCAAGCAATCTTGCAATTTTTTTCGCAGTTGTTTTTGGTCCTGTAATTTCAAACTCTAACTCTCCAGTCGCTTGATCCACATTAATTTTGAGATGGCAATCGTATTCATCAAGTGCTTTATCAAAATGTAAACATCTTAACAGTACGGGAATACATTGATGTTGAAAGAAGACTGTTGTTTTGTTATAATTATCTGAAGACTTTCTGTCATCTGGATTTTTGGAAGCATCAGAAATGTTTGATGAAGCTTCTAGAACAATATTTTCAGATAACTTTATGGATATCTTTTTAAGATTAATTGGAGCTGATGGTTGTTTAGAGATGTTTTTAATTCTGTGTTCAGCTACTCCTCCAATAGAAATCCTTTCATTTGTTTTAACAACAGGCTCTTGAAAACACTCAAAATATGGGCAGACAGTCAGTTTTGTTTGACCGATTGACCAGTCCTTTTTACAAACTTCTAGTACAGCATCTATATTAAATTAAAGAAAATTTTAAAAATTGTTATCAACTATCAAACCTTTATTTTTAACATATGCAAAGATTTGCCCAAAGAAATTTATAAATAATTCAAAACAAATAAAACATTGGTTTAAACTGTAGCTGATATTGATAAATTTAGATATAACTTTTGAAAAATTAACGATTAATTAATCGATATGTTTGCATTTTGATTATATCTAAAAATAAAGATGTATGACGTCATTAAAATTTATACTGAAAATTTCAAGGGAAGTAACAAAAAAAAAAACAGGCCATCATTTTAAAAAATATTTTTTAATATTTTAAAAAAAGAATCAAGATTTGTAATTAACATATTACAAGTTTAACTTAATATTTACTTTAACAATTTTTTAACAATCAGTATAAATTCTTAAAACATAGTTATCCATAAAAACAACGCATTTAATTAAGGAACTTGGATGAAAATTTCAAACTAGTTTTAAAAATCTAAATATAATACAGCTGTACAGTGATTGTTTCGATATGTTATGTAATAAAATAAAGATCACCTTTTTATCCAAAGTGGTCCAAAAGTTATGTTTTTTTTTTCTAAGACCTCATATTTATTTTTTTCACTTTGTTGTTTTCCTTCACTTTTGTTCCCTCTCAGTGCATTTTTTTAAAATGCGTAATATAGTTATAGTATTTCATAAGAAAAATATTATATTGTTAGAAGATATAATTAAATTTAACTAGTTTAATATATTTAAATATAAGTAGCTCAATATAATTATAATGTCAATGAATTAAATTTTGTTATTGTTAATTTAGTAACAAAAAATCATGATAAGCCTGGTCCCTTTTGGAACTCAGGACGTGTTAGCGCATTTTCGTATTATGTATCAGTACTTATGTTAGATATCAGCATTATGTAGTTATCAGTAATTGTGTTTAGATTTTAGACATATTTTTATGAATTTTCTTGTGTAATGAATATACCTGACATTTTTAAATTTAAAAGTCATTTCTTTACATTTTAAAATTTTTTATTTTCTCTTTAATCCAACTACAAGTCACCACAAATGATGACGTAAAAGTCTCCAAACCTTTACACATATTCTAATGACGTCAACTAAAAAAAACAACTAATTCTTTTGCACGCCTTCGCACCACTCTTGAATGCTTGAAAAATGCTCTATTCGACTTCCGGCAATGGCGGCCGTTCCTTGTGCCAGTGTTAACTCTCGATTCGCAAAGTTTTTTGGTAGTTTTAACGGGGTTTTTTAACGGATCGAGTAACTGAGTGTTGATGCACCAATGGCAGGTCAGGACATACAAAAAACATATATACATCATGGGTCTAGGACTTATGGATCCTGTGATCAGGGTGATGACAGACGGACNGCAATAGCGATTTCGACATCTCGAAAATGCGCTAAAAATGTTAACTTTTTTAAAAAAAAATATCTTTTCCTTATAAAACAGCTTAGTTAACACTTAAAAAATCTTTTTTTTTCCTTTTTTTTTTTTTTAATGGAAGAGTTTTTAGATCTACGTTTAAAATAACAAACTATAAAAAATTATTAATAATTAATTATTTATTAATAAATCGAAAAAAATCTTATCAACATTTTCTTTAATTTTAATTGCTATTTGATGAATAAAACTAATTTTTATTGATACAAATTGTTACCGATTAATCGAGAAATTAATCGTTAATTTCCGCAGCCCTAGATTAAACACAATTTATTTAGACGCCATAGATTAACACAAGTGAAACCTTAAGCTGAGAATGATGTTCATAATTAACCTTTTAAAAAAATCATTTGTTGTGATGACAGCTGATTGGGCTTGGTAATATCAAACTGGGTGCTGGATAAATAAAACAAAGTCTTGACTTGAGAGACGATGGTGCATCACTGTTGGTACGTGTTGCATATCCTTGTGTGGCAGTCTTCACCACAGTTTTTACACACGAGTTCTGTGCTTCCAAATGTTTTGGCTTTTCTCCTAGTTCTTCTGTCTGTAGCCTCATTCATCCTTCGCTTCTCAGCTACTATGTCACCCTCTTTATCAACGGTGCCTTATACTCCTAGTCGCTTGTTCCCATGCTCGGTGCTTTCATGTCCCTTTGGCAGACATCTTTAAATTGCAGACTTGGGCGACCTGTCTTCCTTTTTACAGATGCCAGTTCTTCATATAGGAGGTCCTTGGGAATGCGGACAGTGTTAATTCTTTTTACATGTCCTATACAGGCGTCTTTCACTAAGGATTGAGAACATGGTTTGGGTGTTGGCTTTTTTACATCAGCAATATATTTACAGTTCTTTCAAGGATTCTGGTACACCTATTTATTTTACTATAAATGCCACTTACTGATAAGTGCATACACTGACTCTGTGTCTCTAATACTATCACTACGATACCAGACACTTTAGCAGATCTCGATGCGTTACTAAATACTAGAGCTAACCGCTCTATATGTAATGGATAGTCCTAACAATCATTTATGATCCTCTCCCTCTCTCTAGGTCTCTATCTCTAGCAAGTATACACTGTGGGTCTCCCCTCACCACACTATATATAGCCCACCAGCCTGCCTAACTATCATGAGTGACTAAAACTACCATTATTATGTACAAGTAAATTCTACTTATTTAAGTCACTACCTGACTAGACCTCACAACAATGTCATAACAATTACAAGTAGTGATTCTCATACCTTGACAAAGATGCATACGTGAATTTCATAAGCTAGAGCAGTGGTAGCAAATCTTTTTGGGGCCGGGTGCCCAAAATGCAAACCAAAATCCCCTTTTTTAAAGCAAAGTGCAAATACTCCAATGAAACTAGGAAATAGTTTGGCTTAGTTGGTTTGATCAAGAAATTAATATGTTAGTGGCGTGACGGCTAATATGGGGTTCCGCTTGCCAGGGGCGGATTAAGACTGCACGGGGCCCCTGGCTGCAATCAAACTGGGGCCCTATCCAGCCAGCGTCCCATAAAATATGATTGCTAACAGCTAATATAAGACTGTAACTCAATATTAATAATGAAAAAAGAAACGAACACGAAGAAATAGCTGTTAAAAATGATCGCCGGTGCGTTAAAAATTGAGTGTGAAAAGAAAACCTTTTACTTCCACCGCTGGAAATCGAACCCGACACCTTTTGCATCACAAGCCCATGCCCTTTCCACACGACCACCAGAGCTTGTCTAAATTGAGAAATTTTAAGAATGTAAACTATATTTTATACTATATTCTCTAAGTGAGCCAAGTTTTATAGATTACTAAGACTGTTAGGTCTGAATCGCGCAGTGTTAAGAAGTTGTAAGAAATTTCCCGAATCGTGTTTTTTTTTTAACCAAACTTTTTAAAATTGGAACTTGGAATTTATAGGCCTAAGGATTTTGCCTAACATATGGGAATTTTTTTAGATTGACAATTTAAAAGAAAATAATTACATTCTTGGATGAAAATAAAATAAAATAATTTGAAACATGCTCATTTTCAAATAAGAAATACTTTTTTTGTGTTGGTGCAAGTGCAAGGCTCTTTGACGTCATATTTGTTAATTTTTAGCGTGTCTAGGTTCTTTATTTCGGATTTAGTTTTTTTTTTTTTTGCTGACGTTTTTGCTAGGTTTTTCCCAACATTGTTACTGACAGTAGACTGCAGACAGTTTACAGTCAGATTGTGTAAATGTATTACTATTAAATAATATAATTAATTAGTCTGAGCCCGAATCATCATAAAATGTTTGTTACATATAAAGGACCAAATCATTAATAATATGTAAACATATAACAATCTATGTAACCATGTATGATTGATTCATTAATAATAAATTTCAAAACATTCCTTTTTAAAAAAATATTTTTATAAATCACAGACAAATTTAAATTACATGAGTATCCAAAAAACTTTTTTAAACTTCATAATGTTAAAATTTAAAAGTATAATCTATATTTTGGCTTTATAGCCAATTTGTTTTTTTTTTTTTTAACGTACAGATTAAATAAAAATTTAAAGTACCCTGTTAAAAATTGCCTTAAAAATGCATAAATATTTATTATTTTTTAATTTGTAAGTCAAAAGTCATTAAAATGAATGCGAAAGCATTTAATTGAAGTTGCCACTTTTCAGATTTTTCCCCAAATTTGTAATGCATTTCAGAAGTTTTAGGCCAATTTGGGAATTTTTTTTACTCCTGGCTGGGAAAATCTGGCGCTTAAGACTTCGCAACTCTGGAATCGCAATCAGTTTAATAGATAAAGTTTATAAATTTATTTAATTTATTATATTTTCAAGGGTTCGTGCAAACATTTGTACACTTTTATTATAAAACTAGAGGCAAGTACCCGGCTTCTCACGGGTTTTAAAAGAGTTTTTCTGTTGAAGCGTAATATACTGTTTATTTGCATGAAGTAAAAGGGTACATTTATCTTAAAGCAGGTCAAATACTATTGCCTATCAGAAAAGCATAGTGTCTGCAATTCTATATCAGCAATCCCAAGACTCTGGCACACCAGTTAAGACTGCACTATCGTGGTAGTGTAATTAACATTTTCCGAATTCCCATTATTCCAAATAGTAGAATTAAAGATTTTCAATTTTTATATAGCTTATATGAGTAAAAAACAACACTATATTACCATGGCAGTTATGTATTTCTCAACTTCCCAAAGTATCATGCTTCTACCTAAACGGGAAATAGGAGAATTAATAATTTTCACTTTTTATATCGCTCATATAACGAAGCAAACTACATTCGGCCCCGGCCCCCTTAGAGAGATAATTTAAATATGTTTTCACCTGTTACCATCGGAGATGTGAAACACAGCTCATTTAATGAAAAAAATACATGTGGGAACAACAGTCCCACCCTGAAGGAGAATTTTAAAAGATTTTTTCTCCATTTTTGTTTGGAAGGTGTGTGCTCAATAACTTCCAAAAGTTTAATTTTTTTATATAAACGGTAAATTTGAGAATTAGAGATAAGACGGCTTTTCATATAAGAAAAAACTACATTTTGTCCCCTAGCCCCCAAGAATGGGATTTTTAAAATTCTTTTTTGCAAATTAGCGTTGGTAGAGTGTGCTTAACAACTTGCAAAACTTCCATGCTTCTACATACACAGGAAATAGGAGAATTGGTAATTTTTAATTTGTATATAGCTCATATAGGGAAAAAACATTTGGGCCCCTGGACCCCAGAAAGTAATAATAAAAAGATATTTTCGCCTGTTATAATTTGGGTACTGAAATAAACAATATCCTAAAATGTCATGGTTCTGCCTACTCGGGAAATAGGATAATTAGTTATTTTCAATTTTATATACCTCAAATAACGGAGAAAAACGTTTTTGGGGCCCGGCCCCTAGATTTGGAATTGATGGAACGATTGCCATTATTGTCGGGAGAGTATGCTCAAGAATTTCCAAAAGTTTCACGATTTCACCTAAACTGTAAATTTGAGAATTAATGATGAGTTAGTTTTTAATATAAGAAAAAACTACCTTTGGGCCGCCGGCCCCCAATGAGTGGGACGTTTAAAATTCTATTTTGCAAATTAGCGTTAGGAGAGTGTACTTAACAACTTCCCAAAGTTTCATTCTTCTACCTACACGGGAAATAGTCGAATGGGGGATTTTCAGTATTTATATAGCATATATTAGTCTTTTTTTAAAAAAAAAGAACTGCATTTGGGCCCCCGGCTTCCAGTAAGTGATAATTTAAATATTTTTTCACCTGTTACCACTGTGGGGTTGTACTCATCAATGTTTGGAGGAGCACATGCTTCCACATAATCAGAAACCTGATCTTTCTTGAGACATGATTGTATTTCGTTGTCTACATTTTGTTAATATAGCCCACTTAAGAAAAAGTACATTTTGGCCCCCGGCACCACATAAGTGTGATTTTTATTTCTTGGCCATTATTGCTAGGAGAGTAATTTCCAAAAGTTTCATGTTTTTACGACACGGTACATTGGAGAGTTAGGGATGAGTTTGTTTCTAATATAAGAAAAAACAGCATTTGGGCCTCCGGCCCCCAATGAGTGGGAAGTTTGAAAATCTTTTTCGCAAATTAGCATTAGGAGAGTGTACTTAACAACTTCTCAAAGTTTCATTCTTCTACCTACATGGGAAATTGTAGAATGGGTGATTCTCACTATTTATATAGTGTATATAAGTAAAAAAAAAATACATTTGGGCCCCTGGCTCCCCATGAGTGGGGAGTTTAAAATTGTTTATTTCAAAATATCGTCGGGTTAGCTTACTTAACAACTTGCCAAAGTTTCATGCTTCTACCTATCCGTAAAATAGGATAATTAGTGATTTTCAGTTTTTATATATAGTTCATATAAGGGAAAAAACTAAATTTGGGCCCCCAGCCCCCAGAAAGAGGTAATTAAAATATATTTTTGCCCGTTACCATTGCAGAAGTGTACTAAACAATTTCCTAAAATTTCATGCTTCTGCCTCCTCGAGAAATAGAAAAATTGTTGATTTTCATTTTTTATATAGCTCAAATAAGGAAAAAAAGTTGTTGGCCCCCCCGGCGCCCCTGAGTGTGAATTTATGGAACGAAACCTATTTAAGAACCTTCCCCATATAATTGTGTGTACGTTTACTAAATTTCACTTGACTGGGTTGTCTGGATCTTGAGTTATTAGGGAACAGACAGACAGACAGACAGACAGACAGACAGACACACAACAAATGCGTCTTATATATATATATATAGATATAAAAAGTTTGGGGGCCCCAAATCGTCGGGGGCCCGTGGCTTTAGCCCGCTCAGCCCCCCCCCCCTTAATCTGCCATAGCCGCTTGCAGATCGTGGCAGGCATGCCATAGCATCACTGAGCTAGAGTATATATGTACATCATTTTGAGGTAAACATCCCCAAGCATTAATAAGTGAATTAAATTATGCCTCTTTTAGTTTTCATGTATTTTCGTTTATAAGTTTGAATATACATCAAAATTAAGCAAACAGCTAACAGTAGCAGCGAAAAATGCATAAAACTGTGAATATAGAGGAATAAAGTGAAAATTATGGGAAAAAAGGTTCACAAATTAAGTTAAGAGTAGCAATTGGACGAATAGGTTTTGTCTTTGATAAATGTAAGAGGCTGATGGTAGGTTTTAGGATGAATTGCATTGATAACCTCTGTTTACCTCTAACATTTTACGATTAAGTTAAGTAGCATCACAAATAAAGTAAATTTAAGCTAACATTTTTTAAAATGTTAAATTAAATCGTTGAAAATAATGAATTTTGTATAGAAAAATAGGTTATTTTTTACAAAGATTTTTATTTTTTTTATTTTCCGGAATTCTTTTTAAAAAAATGAAAATAAAAAAAACTATAATGCCAGTAAGGATAATATGAAAATTACTCAGCCAAATTACTATTGTGATTGACTAAAATTTATATTTTGTAATATTATGTCTTTTTCTATAATTGTATATTAATGAATATTTCATTTTTTAAAAATTATAAAAGTAATCTAAATTAAAAGATCCACATTAAATTAAAAACAACAACAACAACAAGAGAGTGATTTTTTAAAAATGTTTATATCTTGTGGACAGTGATGTGGATAGGTGTTCTTTCTTTGCCGGAGATGCTATGTGGATATAAAATGGTTTCTTACTGCAAAAAATTCAAAACTAACAAGAGTAAAACATTTAGTATATCATTAAACCTTGCAAGACTAACAGATTTAAAAACAAAGAGCAAACTACAGCATACTACTAATAATACGTAAGGCACTTAATTCTAATTTCGAAATACAACTTTGAGAGACAATCTCAGAGAGACATTGGGATGAAAACACTTTTCTTATTCCCAAAACAAACTCATTAAAAAATATTTTCATTCTTCTTTTCCTGAATTAGGATATGGATAGCTTGCCTGGTGTAACCAGGAAAAGCAACGCTCTAATAACATTTAAAACTCTTTCAAAAATGCAAGATTAGACAAAAACTATAAATAAGCATATGATGCAATTATTTTCTGTATAGAAGAAGCATCTATGACAGATGAATAAGATAAGTTAATGGTGATTTGGTGATTGGTAAGAGTGGCGTCATTAGGGGCGCGGACTGCACATAGTGACACCACACAAGGGGTGACACACCAAAATGTAAAATTCTGTATTTTCCCGTAATTTGGCGATGGAAGACTCTTTGGACATAGAGGGGGTAATTGTAAGTGTGTGATTCCATGAGTTAAAACACACTGTGTTACACCACACTTAGTGACACTTCTGATTTGTATATATGATAAGAATTACCCACTGTATTTTGTAACCATGGTTTAATACTTATTTATAATAATTATCTGTTAAAGAATTTAATTAAGTACAGAAAAAATACTAACCCCATCCATCAGCAAAAGTTATTTCATAACAATCATCATCTAGTGGCTGTATATGTTGCACAATTCTACTTGGGTTTTTATGGAAAGTCATCCGCACTATGTCCAGGCACCATATTTTATAGATCCATACGTTCTAACAAAAATACTCCATGTTGGCTTTGCAAACTTAAATGCCAAAATGTGATCATGGAATAGAATATTCTCTTGATGGACTAACTGATGGAGTCTTGTTTCACCTAGGCAAAGTTACAAAATAATTTAAATGTGAGATAATTTAATAAAAACTTAGGTCTTAATTCCAACTATTTATACTAAAATCAATCAAAAGTGATACAAATAATAACAGAAGTCAGCTGTATTTAGTTAATTAGTATGCTGACATCCTTCCGTCTGATGAAGGCGATAGATTCGTCTTAATTGCGGTTCTTGGTGTGGCTGGACAGACCAATCCCAGAGTGTCATGTCCCACACACAAATGTTGTAGTGTGGTATTGTCAGGCCTTTCTTTTTGTCCTTTTAAGCTGTTGTCACCATGTAGTTCTTATTGGCTCATATTGATCCTTTCTTTACAGTGTCCCACCATGAGGATTAATCCTCTGTCTAGTCCTTCCAGTTCTGAATATCGATGCAGGTCACCTATATGTCTCCTAAATATGTCTATGTGTCTGAGACATGGCCGTTCAACTAATATTTTTCCCTATAGCCAGCTTTCTGTTTAGTATATACTTAAATATATGATCATTGTCATTATACGTTTGCTTGACAAGCTCAAGCCAGCGGCGGCGTCTATTGATTAATATGGCTGTGATGACACACATGTTTATTGCGACAAGAATTTAGTGTTGGGGACATTTTCTCACCATTTAAGTCTCGGATGTGGCACGGGTATTTTAGATGGAAACTATTTAGCATTTTGTCATGTCTGGTATATTCTGTAAGTTATATAAACATGCTATATAAGAAAATTAATACTCTGACTTTAACAGTCCATTTAATTTCATTAACAATTTCCTATGATGATTTGTATTTATCTTTTATACTAAATGTTACTGTAAACACCCAAAAAAGCTAACTTTATAATATACAAGTCATCAAGTTAAAAATGAAGCCAAAGAACAAACCAAGTTCATGTAGAAACATGACAACTGCCCGGGGCTCTCTATATGGGTCAAACCAAACATTCTGTAATGTTTTATGAGGAAATATCTTTCTAAGGAATTCTACCAGTTGAATAGCAGTTGTATCAGAAGGAAATCCAGCAACTTGTAGCAATTTACTCATGATTTTTGACTGTCAAATACAATCAGACCTGTAATAGGAAAAAAAATGGATTTGACAATAGTTCACTTCAAGTTTGTGAATTAAATGTTGTTTTTACAAGATAGAAAGTAAAGAGTAATAAAGAATAGATAGAAAGAGAGTTAAAGAGATACGGCGATGAAAAGAGATAAAAAGCCAGAGATAGAAAACGAGAAAGAATGTTTATATATATATAAGGATGGATATTTTTGTTGGTCAATATTTGACAAAGTCGTGTAAAATAATTTGGGAATAAAATGGCATTAACGGCCCCAATTGCAAGTTGAAAAATTCACAAGGTCATAAAAATTTAATCAGCATCATGATGATGATCATTGATAGTGTCAATATTGCTCAAGTTTTTTTAAAAACAAATAGTGTGGAAAAAGTGACTAAAATGTTTGTTTAAAAAAAAAAGCTTAACATGAATTTATACTCGAGACATTTTTAGTTCAGAGATCTCTCTAATTGTTAATTTAGAAACATTTAAGCTGTTACTGAGTTCATACTCAACTGCTTATATAGCGAGGTTTGACAATCTTGTTTGAGATGTTGTTTCCTAAATAGTTTTTTTTATTGTTTTTAGTTTGGAAAATTACTTTTCCCGATCGGAAGTTGCTGAGATTCTTAGAGAATGTTTAAGTTTGGAGCATAATTAATTTTTAAAAAAATGATTTTCAAATTTTCCAAAGACCGTACATTTTTTTCTACTAGCCGACCCGCGTCGTAGTGACGGGTAAAGACTTCCTGAAAATCACAGTTGACCAAATGGGGTGGGTTTGGGCAAACGACTGTGAGTGAATGAAAAGAAGGAACTCTGGAGAGAGCGACATACAATTTGTTCATGACCGAAAACAGGTTTTGGACGATACAGACATATCTTTTTGAACGTTTGGCCCCGTGCTTTGTTTAGTGTCATGACAAAGCTAATCTAACAGGGAATTGTCTGCGCGTAAAAGTAAAGGGCAAATTTGTATCTGATGGAGTCAGGGATATCTGGGGAATAAGAACAGGTTGTGAGGTAGCAGCTGAGATACACAGTTGCACATGGCTGTAGAGCGAGGGAGGATGCCTAAAGTATTCATTTTATGAAGGTAATTGTTGAGGAGAGAGTGTGACTAAATTCTGTCACTAAGCACAATGGAGAGCATGAAGTTATTATGCAAATGTCGAGAAACAAAGCTTACAGCCATGTTGCGAAGTCATGTTCGAAAATTAGATGGGAAATGAACGGGCACAAATACAAACTTTTTAAAATTAAAAAAAAAGTAATGTCTTAGCTGGGGCTTGAACGACCTTCCACGTGATATGCGAATGTAATAACCACTACACTACGAAAGACATGCTATTCTGCTGTTATTAAAAAACAAAGTAATTGACCTAAATTGAAAGCATTGCTGGCCTCGAATGACCCCCCCCCCACCCTCTGCATACCATTTTTTGCCAGCTGATTGGTCGGCGGGGTTAGACAGCTTGCTTGTTGAACCATGAGGATAATTATATATATAGACAATGAATACACCCATGATGTTTCATTAGAAATTGTAAATGCAATGATTTTCAATCCGCTAAAAGCTTCTTAAATCTTTTCAATTTTAAAATCGCAGTAGAACTGAAATCTTTTAGTTCATATTTGTGACATAAAAACAAAAGTAAATGGTGTGATGTTGCAGCTGAGAGAATCTTTGTTTTTAAGAATTGGCTGAAATGTCAGCAGGGGTGCCAAAATGAGGTTTACAACTTTATATCATAGTTAAATCTGAAAAAAGCAAAGGTTCGGAGCTACCAATTAAACATTTTTAAATACATTTTCTCTGGGTGGTAAATATCCTAGTTACACCGTCTGTGGCGTCAAGAAATGATAAAACCTCTCATCATGAACCTCACTGTGGTCATGTTAAAATGGATTTTTTGGTGTGTTTATAAGTCATGAATCGATTATTATTTTTAAGGATAATTGTATACGCTATGCTGTTAAAATGGATTGATGGCCTCATTTTTATAAAATAAAAAAATTCGTTTTGCGGAAAGCTCGTCCGTACTTCCATAAAATAAATTTCGCGACCCTCGATTTGTTCACTCGTGCATTTGCACGGAAAGACGGTGTGTTAGTCCAGACCTGCCCGGGGCCTAATTGATGTAAGACTTAAAATCTAACCAGAAATAAAGTTTCTAAATTTATGAAATAAATATATGTGGCCCCCGACAGCGAAGGTATGGACTTCGTGAGTTTAGAATACCCTACATAGCTTTAATATGGACCATCAAATTTGTATATACCAAAGTTGATTGAGATCCATCCATTTACCTTACTCAGCAGTAACTTTTTAAATATAACTTGTATGTAACTCGTGTTAGAAAAATTAACATGTTAGAAAAATTGACATGTTAGAAAAATTGACATTTTGGTCCTCTTTAAGTTTAAGTGGTTTTTTAAAAACTTTTTATGCTAGAAACCTTTGTAGGCTCGTACTCAACAACTTCATAGAGTTTCATTTTATTCGGAGGAAGACATTAAAACTTATACCGCTTACGTTTTGTTTTTTAAATGGCATTAATTGCCCGGGCATGATTGGTGTAAGATCTTCAAAACACCAGCTGATTTCAATCTGAATCTCTCTATATATATATTTCAATAGTGGTGAAATCGTGTAAAATGAAATGGGGAAGAAAGTGTTAAATCTTTATGAAAATTATTTTGGGGGCCGCGGCCTAAAGTAAATTGTCATTAGGAATGTATTGTCCTAAATTATTTTAATATGGGTCACTAAGTTATAATGTGCCAAGTTTTGTCAAGATCCATCCATTTAATAAAGAGTAGCCAAAGTTTAGACACATCTTGATCATATAACTTGTATAAGGGGATGAACATTTTGATCGACCTAAGGCCCCCTATGAGAGTTAATTTTAAATTCTTTTCCTCCGGTTATCATCGCGATAGGATACTCAACAATTTCCCAAAGCTTCATGTTTCTATCTATACGGGAAGTTGGAGGATTAGTGATATATGAGTGAGCTAGAACTGTGCATTTTCATAGTATAGATGAGCGTCTGATGCTAATTGAAATAATGAAGTTGAAAATTGTTGACAATGGAATCTATTTTTACAACCACAACATTAACAAAAGATGGCATGAGATAGTGGTCTAACCAAATGCTAAGAACTAGAATAATAATATAATAAAACAGCGCAGTACCCCAGCAAACAGCTTGGCTCACAACGCTTCACATAAAAATAGTAACACACATTTAATTATAAATATATTCAATGTAAAACATTCTTATCCTAACTACAACATATAATGACATGATGGTGCACATAGGCTACGTTTATCATTGAAAGATAATATGTGTAATTGTTGTTAAATTTATTTTCAAAGTAAAGTTTGAAGATATGAATTATAATGCAGTGTTAAAGGCTTTAGTTGCAAGAATACTGAAAACTTTTAATAGTTCAGAATTACATTGTTTAGTGGCACAAAAAGAGAAAGACCTTTCGCCAAATGTTTTAGCGCGTATCTTAGGAACAGAGACAAAGTTTGTGCAGAAAAAGCGTAGCTGATGAGTGAATGAGTAGACAGGGAGAAGTTCTGTAAGATAGTAATAGGAAAGGCATGAGTCAGAAAAGAAGTTATGGCAGAGAAAGGTCAGTTTCTAATCAATTCCTGCTAGGGTGATGAATTTAATATTTAACATATTGTCATAAATAATGTAGCCAAGATTTGTAGTTGATGATTTAAACTGTATGACAGAACTAGCTACCTTAACGGAAGTAGTAAGAGGAAAAGTACTGTGTGATTTATTATTTAAAAACAGGAGTGGTTCGGTCTTGTCATCACTCAGCTTCGCGTGGAAGAAGTCATCCAAGACTTTACTTCGCCAATATCAGAGGGATCAGTGTGAGTGTACAGCTGTGTATTGTCTCCAACTGATTGGCTTTTAACTGCATGTGTTTCGGGGAGTAGAAGTGGTGGCTTGGTATACAGTACGAAAAGTACTGGACCCAAAACGAAGCCCTGGGGCACACCGTACAAGTCAGTTCTGTAAGAGAGACAGCCATCTACTGATCTATTGGATAGGTCGGATTGAATCCAATCCAATACTGAGCCGGAGATGTTGTAGGGTTATGAGAGGAATTCAAAAAGAGCAATTGGATCTCTTTGGCTCTGGATTTCACCGCAGCTAAGTTTTAATTTCTTTGTTTTCTTTGTTTGTTAAAGAAGGCTCTTTGCCGAAACGTTGAATCCTTTTGTGACGTCTTGTCAAGCTCATAAATACTATGTTTGCATGTTATTTATCTGCTTATAAAATATATTTTCTGTGTATAGTTATTTCCCCTTCTTTTTGAATAATTCAAATATAGGACCTAATCAAAACTTCGAAGACATTTTCGAGAAATGAACTCACCTGCAAATTAGAGCCATTTTAAAAATAATATTTCAGTTAAATAAAATATGCCAAAAAAGAATCAACTACTGATGTAACTATTTATTTAAATTCTGTTTTAAAATAATTTGTAGAGTATATCCAAGATCGAAATCCTAGCTATTAAATAATTCTTTTCAATGTTATTATGTAATTCTAATATGGATCATAGCTGTAGTGTACTGTCGATGTAGGAACAGTTATGGACAGATTGTGTGCTGCACAACATACTAGTAAAGTACAATGAGTTGCTCTTCTGTTTAGCTGCTAACTTGCTAACCCCATGCCTATGCTGTTTAACCCGATACCTATGCTGCTCACCCCATGCCTATGCTGCTAACCACATACCTATGCTGCTAACCACATACCTACGCTGCTCACTCAATACCTATGCTGCTCACTCAATACCTATGCTGCTCACCCAATACCTATGCTGCTCACTCAATACCTATGCTGCTCACCCCATGCCTATGCTGCTCACCCCATGCCTATGCTGCTCACCCCATGCCTATGCTGCTAACCCCATACCTATGCTGCTAACCCCATATATATGCTGCTAACCCCATATCTATGCTGCTAACCCCATACCTATGCTGCTCACCCCATGCCTATCCTGCACACCTCATGCCTATCCTCCTCACCTATGCCAGGCTGCATATGTTTTAAGGCATTAATTTTAAATGTTATAGAGAGGACTTTGGATACAGTTAAGTAACGATGATTAAGATCATTGTCTTTCATGTGAATATAAATAAAAGTGTGGATGAATTTAAAGTCTTTGTATAGAACGTAGGTTACATATAAGACATATCTACACACATAGCATGTCAGACATATCCACAAAGATAACATATCAGACATATCTACATAGATAACATATCAGATACATCTACATAGATAACATATCAGATACATCTACATAGATAACATATCAGATACATCTACATAGATAACATATCAGACAGATTATAACATATTAGACATATCTACATAGATAACATATCAGACATATCAACACAGATAACATATCAGACATATCTACATAGTTAACATATCTACATAGATAACATATCTACATAGATAACATATCTACATAGATAACATATCTACATAGATAACATATCTACATAGATAACATATCAGACATATCTACAAAGATAACATATCTACATAGATAACATAGATAACATATCAGACATATCTACATAGATACAGTGGCGTAGCTAGAGCTTTTGCCGCCCGGTGCGGTGTCCAATATGCCGCCCTTTTAGGGGCCGCCCATAAATGACGTCATGCACAGGAGGGGGAGTCACACATTTGATGTCATTCAAAACGCGCAACTTTAAATAAAAGCTACACTGAAATATATGATTACCCAAACTTTACTCAATGACGACCTACGTGGTTTCACGCGTGTTACGATTTTAGAGTGCAACCTTAAACTAAAAACATATTTAAATGAACAAACAAACAAAAAATGATTTTAAACAAGCTCATTTTCAAATACAAAATACCGATGGTATGGGGGGAGGGGGACTTTGTCACGTCACATTGAGGAATGGGTCTAAGTTTTCGTTTCGTGACGGGGGGGGGGCAGGGGGCGAAAAATCAGCCGAAATCACGCAACGTCATTTATGGACGGCCTCTTAATTAAGTTAATCATATAATGTCTTTTTATAAATTAATAAGCATGAATAAATAATTGTAATTGAAACGAAGTACACTGTATAAGGTGGGGAACAATTTTATCATATCATGCCCTATATATGTAAGCAGTAATATAAGAGGCCGCATAAGATGATAAACCTATAATTACACATCATAAAAATACAAAATAACTGGTTTGAAGGCCACAAGAAAGTTAATATCATGTTCTATGGACAATATTGCAAGATTTTGTAGTCTTAAATCACTTATTGTGGAGCGAAATTTTTTTTCAACTTCAGTTTGGAGAAGCTCCTTTCACAACTAGATACACTGATAGCAATTGAAAAAAAAATCTTAGCAAAATTATAATGTTGGATAAAGAATGTTCCAATATATACTGTTAAATATATTTTAATAGATCAAGAAAGTATTTCCCCTCTTTAAAAAAAAAAACATAATGCCTCTTCTTGAAGTGTTGGTACAGCCAGGGCTGGTCTTAGGCTCCTGCAATCTATGCGGTCGCAGTGGGCCCAGCGCTTTCATAGGCCCAACCTATCTTAATTTTCACTTATTATCCTTATAAATACATTATCCTTACCCAAACTGGGGCCAACGCAATCAGTTTCGCATACTAAGCTGCATAGGGCTCCGCAATAGCTAAGACCGGCCCCGTGTTCTGCCATAAAACCTGGATCCTTTCTCTTTCAATCTCGAACATTTCTTTATCAATGTAAATAAAGAGATTTAATTGATGTTCAAATTGTTCATTTAGAATAGTAGATGGTATAGTATTATACACGAATATTTTCTTGCAAGGACATGTAACTCATCACCTCGTTCTTTTATTTTCTTTTATAATGACATCTATGGATAAAAACATTTCTCGTTGTACTTCTTGCTCTAAAGATAGAACCACATCTTCTGAATTTTCCCCACTCATATTTTTCTCCTTTTAACTTGGTATCTAGTCGATATCCCAAACTCTCTGTATAAGCGTTCTGTATTAGCACATATCTTTGTTTCATCAAATTGGTTTGCATAGTTTGCATTAATTTAAAAAAAGACGGGTTCCCAAAAATTAAGACCGCATAGAAAAGAAAAAGATTGCCATGGACTGAGTAAAAGTCCAGCATCTGATCTCGTTTTACTAGTTACTTCAAATGTCAATTTTCCAAGACGTTTGAAATTTTAAAGTATGTCTTTTTCGGAATTATTTATGTTATTGTGATGTTTTGTAACGGAGAAATGAATAATCGTTCATTTCTTAAAATGATTAACCATATATTAATGAAAAATACAAGATATATGTGTTACTTTAAATAACAATAAAAAGAGCACAAAAAAAGTAAATTAAATTTTAGTAACTTACCTTACAATAATTTTACAAAACCTGAAACAGTAATATAATTTACTACTTGCAATTTAAGCACTATATTTGAACCATAATGTCATGTAGGTACTTGTTAGCGCATCATTCTGCGAATGTCGAAATTCCACGCTAAAACTGTCGTGCGATATTAATACTACATATATTCGGACCAGCGGCGATGTGTTGTTTTATGTGAAGTTTTTTTTATAAAAGCGCCATCTGTGACATATACCGCTTAATTTTGCAAACAAATAGTTACCTTTTTTGACCAATTTTAAATTTTTAAACCGTTCTGAGTTAGTTATAACAACCACTATGTAATCAAACAAATGTTGCACGAATCCGTTAATTTAAACTTAAAGTTGAGATTCTTTTTGTTTCACTATGGTTTTCCCCCTTCAAAAGAAACGGGGTCGTTTTCGGAAATGGCTGGGTTTATTTTTCAAAAATGCCACCCTTTGAATGAGTGCCGCCCGGGGCGGACCGCCCACTCCGCCCCCCCAGCTACGCCACTGCATAGATAACATATCTACATAGATAACATATCTACATAGATAACATATCTACATAGATAACATATCTATATAGATAACATATCTACATAGATAACATATCAGATATATCTACAGTGATAACATATCAGACAAATCTACATAGATAACACATGTTAGTATATCTACATCGATAACATATCAAACATATCTACATAAATATTGAATTTTAAAAAAAAATTCTGGAAGGAACTGGTTCAATATTGGGTTTAGTTTCCAAGAGTACACGTACACACTACGGATTTTGAATTTATCTAGCGGATTTTGTATGTTCCAAATGAGTCTGCATTACCTCGAAGAATTCCCTTAATTTACACAAAATGGGATATTTACCCATGTTCGCCGACCCCTGATATAGATGGTCACAAGAATTTCTAAACATATAAAATTAAAATGTATAGACTAGACAGACACATTACTATATTAGTATAATAGTATAGAATATTATTAATAGTCAAAAAAATAAGAGAAGTCGAAGAATTAAGTTAATTAAGTATTTAGTTTTAAATTATGAGTATGACACTTACAAAGAAAATATTGTAATTGTAATCTGTGGACCGTGGAAAATTGTATGCAACAGCTCAATAATAAATTCTATTTATCGTTCACTCACTAAACATGGAATACTCTCCAACTATAGAGAAAACTGACTATAGCCTAATATCAGTCGTATACTGGTATGACTCTAGAGATTCCATGTAACATGCGATATTGCCGATATTTTTCCCACAAAAAATAATTCTTAGAATTCATTCATCGGGGTTTCCAGTATGAAAAGAAAAAAATTCTAAGTTTAATTCGTACATTTCATTTTTCCTGATGAATGTATCATGTTTTAAATCTCAATAATAATTACCATGATTTAAATGTTTTAAAATGTGAACTGAAATGTAATTATTATTTAAAACAGGTACCAACCCAAAAACTGTTAGCATACCTGGATTTAATATATACAAATAATATATACTACTAGCTAATGACTCTCATTTTCAGTAAGTCAATGAGCAATAATTTCAACTAGAACCTCCAACGACGGATTTTTTAGAAATTAAACTATAGGATATCGTGGATAGTGGCAGATATTAGTGTAAATGACTGAAAACGCATCGTGCAAAGAAATATTACAAGGTCCAGGACAAGTACACAAACGACCAAAGTTGAACTCGGCAACAGAAAGTATAAAGAAAAAAGATCATTTATTGAATTTATTTCAATAAATTAAGGGGGAAATGAGGGATGGGGGCACTTTCTTAAGCTAATTAGTGTCAAACCAATCATATGAAACTAAATTTAATTCTTTTTTCTTTCCTCTCCCCGTAATATTTAAATTATTGAACAAAACTAAACACTAAACCTCTTCAAATTACAGTAGGTCAAAGGCCTTTCAACATTGACGTTAGTGTCATTAGTAGTAATAGTAATAGTGATCAGCAGAGCTTTTTCAGTGGGAACTCATGGGAACTGAGTTCCCATACCTTTTTTGGCCAGATTCGTGTATATTTATATAAACAGTCGGCATTTTACTTACTGTCAGTCCTTTTTACAGTGGGGACTCACAAAAAAAAGTGAAATGAGTTCCCCAACATTTTTGCAAGAAAAAAGCAAAATAAAAAAGTGATAGTATATCTAATATATGACTTCCTCTGCTTCTATATTTTAAGTTATATAAAGACCCACGATCAAAGATTTCTTCATTCTGGATGCTATGCTTTTTGCAGGTTTATTGGTTTTTGTGAAGACGGTGCTCTGCCATGGCACCAGGAACTGGAGATTGGACTTGGTAGTCAGAGGAATATTGACCTTTTAACTGTTGGCATGTTGGTAAATCTAGTGACCAAATTTCCCTTCCATCTGCATTGCTGCGGAGATATCTGACTGACACCACGCATCACTTTAGAAATACCGCGAAGTGAAAAAGATGTTTGTGGAATGTAAAATTTTCAACAACAAAAAAAGGATGTTCAATTTTACACAAAAGTTTGTCATTTTGCTCAGTCAGCACAGAGACCTACGAACCGTTAGACTTTACGCAGGAAAAATTTCAAGTACCTAGAATTAAATATTTTCGCCCAAACACTCAGTGGCGTCGCTAGGGGGGTGCGGAGGGGGCGGGCCGCCCCGGGTGACACCATCAGGGGGGTGACACCAGACCGTAACATTCTATATATTCCCGTTATTTGGGACTGGAAAAGTCGGAGGATTTCTATGTGTTAAAATCATTAGGGGATGACACCATGAGCTACCGCCCCGGGTGACACCAACCCTAGTGACGCCTCTGCAAACACTGTTTTCTGACTTAGCAAATTTACCTTGTTGATTATTAAACATTGAGTATTATTATTAAAGTAGATTTTTTTAAATTAAAAAATTAGCGTTGGCCATTTTGTTGAAAGTAAAGTCGTGCCGTCTGTACACTGTACATTAACTAAGAGTAAAAGTTCGTCATTATATTTTCAACAGCTAGTAAATGGGAAAATCCGATTGTCCTACTTTCATTTTATTTTAAATGTTAAGAAATTGAAACACACGCGCACACAGATTCGAATGCATCCATAATTATATATATATATATAAACCTCAAGGCCGTACCAAGACATTTATTCGGGGGGGGGGGTGCAAACTTTCGCGAATGCATTTCGTGTTTAAAAGATACCTACAATATATATGGTGCTATGACACTATGTGCTGTTAGTGCCGCATCATCCGCAAATAGTAGCTCTCGAATTAGGACATCCGTTCTTTTGGTCTTGGCTCGGAGGCGGGCAGTGTTGAAAAGTCCTCCATCACCTCTGGTATGTAACCAGATTCCCTCACTGCTATCCTTGAATGCGTATCGAAGATGTACAGAGAAGAATATTGCGAAGAGTGTTGGTGCGAGTACACAACCTTGTTTAACTCCGCTGCTGACAGGGAAGGCCTCTGACTTAGCTCCATCGAACTGCACTGTGCCAAGCATATTTTCATGGAACTGTCTGATGATGGCAAGTAGGTGAGGGGGACAGCCAATTTTTGCCAGTATTTGGAATAGCCCGTTGCGACTGACTAAGTCGAAGGCTTTTGTAAGGTCCACAAATGCAATGTATAGTGGCATCTGCTGCTCTCTGCATTTTTCCTGGAGCTGTCGTATGGAGAACACCATGTCTATGGTAGACCGACCGGATCGGAAACCACACTGAGATTCTGGATAGACGCGGGATGCTAGGCTTTGTAAACGTGTTAGTATAACGTGGGCAAAGGTCTTTCCCACAATACTAAGGAGTGAAATGCCGCGATAATTATTGCAATCACTCCTATCACCTTTGTTTTTATATAGTGTCACTATATTTGCATCCTTTAGGTCTTGGGGGATGTAGCCCTGTTCCCAGCAGAGGGACAGAATCTCGTGCAATGGTTGGAGTAAAGCTGTCTTGCCACTCTTTAGAACCTCTGGTGGTATTCCATCATTCCCAGGCGCTTTTCCACAAGCTAGACTGTCAATTGCTTTGCTCAGCTCTTCCTGTGTGGGCACGACATCAAGTTCTTCCATGAGTGGCATATCTGGGATGTCATCTAGAGCGGTGCTGGAGACTGTGGTAACTGTTGAATACAATTCCAGATAATGCTCAACCCACCGTTTTAGCTGTGCTGCCTGGTCTTGAATAATTTCTCCACTTTTGGACTTTAGGGGAGCAGCTTTTGACGTCAAGGGGCCCGTTGCCTTTTTGATGTTTTCGTACATGACTTTTGCATTGCCCATGTCTGCAGCTGATTGTATACTGGAACAGAGCTTAAGCCAGTAGGTATTGACACATTTACGTGCAACCTTTTGGGCAAGTGACTTAGCTGTTTTTAAGGCATGCAAATTGTCGGGTGTAGGCTTTTCCTTGTAAGCCATAAGAGCTTTCCTTTTTGCTTCAGTGACGGGTTTCATCTCGTCCCAATGTTCATCAAACCAGTCCGTGTTTTTGTGAGATTTTTTGCCAAAGGCTTGTATTGCGGATGTATAGATTGTGTCTCTCAGATGCGTCCATTTGGAGTCAATGGTGACGCATGGGGACATCTTTGAGAGACTTTCCTTCACCTTGTCTTTGAACAGCTGCGCTATCGCAGGGTCTTTCATGCAGGAGGTATTGATGCGTGGACTTCCCTTTTTCTTTGTGTGGTACGAGTTTTTCCTCATTATTCGTACTTTGCTGGCGACAAGGGAATGATCCGTGTCACAGTCGGCACTGTGATAGCTGCGAGTGAGTAGGACGCTAGCTAGTTGTGCACGCCTGGTGATAATGAGGTCCAGCTGGTGCCATTGGTGGGATCGAGGGTGTCTCCAAGATACTTGATGTATATCCTTGCACTTGAAGAAAGTGTTGGTCACACACAAGCCTCGTGAGCAGCACAATTCCAGAAGCCTTTGTCCATTTTCATTTAACTTTCCTCTTCCAAATAGTCCAAGGCAGGTGGGCCAGGCTTCGTGGTCGCTCCCCACTCTAGCATTGAAATCTCCTAGGAGATAGATTGCCTCGTCTTTGTGGATGCCGGCTATTGCCTGGTCTAACGCTCCATAGAACTGGTCCTTCTCTTCCGGAGTTGAATAGAGTGTTGGGGCATACACACTAAGAATGTTTGCTGGGCCCGCAGTTGTTCTGAGTCTTAGAGTGAGGATCCTCTCCGTGCCTGATGACGGTGGTTCAATGGATGGTAGAAGAGTGTTTTTAACAGCGAAACCCACACCATGCTGTCTAGGTTCGTCTTTCGGTCTGCCTTGCCAGAAGAAGGTGTAATTGGCCTCTTTGAGTGAACCGTTGTCTGGGAGCCTGGTCTCCTGAAGGCATGCTATGTCAATCTTTAGCCTTTTAAGTTCTCTATCGATTATTCCTGTCTTCCGTGTGTCGTTTATGGACTGCAGATCATCAGTGATGCCGGGACACATAGTCCTCACGTTCCAGCTAGCGATTCGAAGAGCTGGGGTCTTCTTTTTCTTTTTTGTATTTCTTGGTGCAGGGCTTAGTGGCCCACTTGTTGAGTGGTACTCTAATCTCCACGCACCCAGTGGAGAAGGCAGGCCATGACGGGATAGCACCTATTTGACTGGGGGCTGCCCAGTTTGAGGCGGGCGGTAGCTGTCCAGTGAGACATTGGTAGTCTCTCCCACCGTCGGAAGCAGCCCCTGGCGCCTAGCTCTACGTCAATTGAGCTTTGGCTTATAACCGGTAACTGCTGCTTCCCGTGTTTTGTCGACACCTTGCGGCGACGCTGGAGTGTCCTCTCCAGAGGTGATGCAAGCCTGGGCGGGTATTATGGAGAATTAGCTGCTGCCCATACAGCATATCCCCCCTCTCCACGTCAATGGTGTAACCAAGGGAACGACTTGCGTCGATGCAGCTTGGCTGCCATTGGCGTCGCAGGAGCTGCCGGTATGTACATAAGTCTTATGTATAGACCGCCTGTAGGTGCTCCAATTCCTGATTTTCTTTCAGGGTTTACTCCCTTAGCCTTTCCCGCAAGGCAGGTATAGCCGCAAGGCAGCGGAGGATTTGTATTCGGAGTTTCCTTCTCCTAGATGAACTACCAGCCAAGGTTTTAACGAGCATCATCTACCCGTAGGGGTGCCAGAACCGGGGTTTGAACCCGTGACCGATTTTTATTTTTATTTTAGAATTGTTTTTGTACCGCAGCGCACTAACACTTTGACCACCGCGCCCCC
>MUZC01003328.1:490242-536015 GCA_002072015.1 Radix auricularia
TAACAGGGTTTGAGTTGGCCTGACATGGCGATGGCGTAACATGTAAACAGGGTTTGAGTTGGCCTGACATGGCGTAACATGTAAACAGGGTTTGAGTTGGCCTGACATGGCGTAACATGTAAACAGGGTTTGAGTTGGCCTGACATGGCGTAACATGTAAACAGGGTTTGAGTTGGCCTGACATGGCGTAACATGTAAACAGGGTTTGAGTTGGCCTGACATGGCGTAACATGTAAACAGGGTTTGAGTTGGCCTGACATGGCGTAACATGTAAACAGGGTTTGAGTTGGCCTGACATGGCGTAACATGTAAACAGGGTTTGAGTTGGCCTGACATGGCGTAACATGTAAACAGGGTTTGAGTTGGCCTGACATGGCGTAACATGTAAACAGGGTTTGAGTTGGCCTGACATGGCGTAACATGTAAACAGGGTTTGAGTTGGCCTGACAGGACGTAACAAAATAACGAACGTGAACGTTTCGGCCTTCCTGAACGAACAAATAGTACACAAATAAAACGAATAAAAATAATTTTTAAAAACTCAGTTGCGGTGAAATCCAAAGAGTAAATGAGAGCAGTGAGAGAATTTTTGTGTAGTTCTGACATGATATCAGCCTTCTGGGGTGGGCAAAGTTTAGTTACAGTAGCACTATGGTATATTAAAGTTAAAATCAAGAATCACAGGTCGACTATTCATCTTGTCAAGCTTGGAAAATCATTGAAGAAAATCCTTATATAAACATAGATAAGTCTGATAAAGGAATGAGTTTAACTTTTAAAAAATGTCATTCGATTAATAAATAAACTTATTTTGTTAGTTCAAGGCTTGTTTTCGGCAACATCTTGAAACATGAGCGTCTATTAATATTAGAACAATCGTCTCCAATCTTCATGTGCGCTCTTTTGTTGTGTGTTATTGTGCGGGGCACGGTCTCAAAATTAATTAGCAAGTTACACTAAACAGTGGCGTCTCCAGGGGGGTGCAAGGGGTTCTGCCGCACCGGTGACTAAATCACAAGGAGTGACACCAATTTAAAAAAATTATCTTTATTTCCGTTATTTGTTACTGGAAGACTTGGAGGAGTTCTATGGGTTAAGTCGTGAGGGGGTGACACCATGGGCTGCCGCCTAGGGTTACACTAACCCTGGTGACACCTCTGACGCAGATTTCTCTGAAGTTTTGATGGACTAAGCTATGTATTCATTTTCTATTTTCAAACCAATAGCTGTTTAAAAGATATAGTATTCACCAAAAGTTCTGTTGTTTTTTTTTAATGAACAATAACTCAAAAATGTAAAAACACTATTAATCACACTGCAGCAAACAAACACAAAATAAATTTCACCTTATTTAAGTAATTTTAAAAACTTTGTTCAAAGTCATCATAGCTATTTGATCTAATAAATCCTTTTAATCTTTATGTTCATGTGAATTGATCATAGGCAGGAAAGTTAAAAGTGTAATAGGGGCTTCCAGAAGATTAATGTCCACACCTATCCCCCACCCCACGCAACAAAATGAACAAAAAATATTTATTTTAATATAGACTACCAAAAATATCAAATAATCTATCAAACTTAGCTGCACCTTTAAATAGCCTTTCTTGTAAGCTCTTAGATTTATAAGAGCTAGGACCCAAAGTAATTTATTGTCACTTTCAATTCACACGTATAATTACTATTGAACTTTAAATAATCCCATTTTACAGAGTTTACAATGTGTATTTTATTTCTTTTATTTTACACAGTAAATAATAATGATAAACACGTAACAATATAATCTCAACAATTCAAATAATAATAAACTTCTCTTATCGGGATCAGCACAGAATGATTCAAAGGCCATTGAAAGTTATTTTGTGAGAAATCATTTACAAAAAAAAAAAAAAAAAAAAAAAAAAAAAACTACACACATTTCAATTTTTTCCCCTCACCCACAACACCCTCCAGTAATCAATGTGTTTTAAATATTGTCAAATTTTTAGTTACTAAAGGTGTACACCTTTTAAAAAAAAAAGAAGCTCAAGGGAAGGAACGGGTATGTTAAATTTATCTAGTTTTGAGATATTCAAATTTTAAAGTTCAAAATTATGCAGACTAAAAACTAAATTTGTTTACATTTTTAATAAGGTCAGATACATAATATTTTCATAAAACCTCATTCAGAACATACTAGTTTTCAGATACAGGGGATAACTACAAAATTTAAAACATGTCACATACCCGTTTCTGCCCTTGTGGTCTTCATTAATTTAATGAAACATAACTTTTTTGTAAAACTTTTTTTTTATAAATGTCTATTTATTCAAAATAAATAATAATAAATTGATAATTTATACAGTGCTGTTTACCAGCACAAAAAGAGAATGACATTTGGCCAAATGTTTTAGAGCATGTCTTTGGAACATAGAGAATGCGTGTGTCTGCAGAAGAGCGTAGCTAACGACCAACAAAAGTTTAGTAAGATAGAAGGGCATGAGTCAGAAAAGAAGTTGTGATAGCGAACCGCCAGTTTGTAATCAATTCAGGCTTGTACAGGTAGCCAATGAAGTGAGTAAAGTAGCGGAGTAACATGGTTATGCTTTTTGCTTTAAGAACTTGTCTGGCAGCTGAAATTTGAACTGAAGATTATACTGCACATTCCCCTTCCCGTAGGGTCATTGGATCATTTAAGATTTAACACATGCAGTTCAATCAATAACCAAAATATGAAATAATCATTTAACAATAACCAAAACCTTGTCCCAAAACCAAATATAAGAAATAGTATGATGTATTTGACGTTATTGTGACAAACAATAAAAATATTATATAAAGTCAAATATAGTAGTGTGATTATGTAAAGAAGAAAAATGGTTACATATTTAAAACGTCTTATTCCCCAACTAATGGACAAGATATCTTAGTTTAAGGTGGCCATATCTTTTTTGTTCCTACAATACCTCTGCAAAATATTTTTTTAATGCTATTTATTTGTTTCTTTTATTCAGAACTTGTATAATTTCAACTTTTTTTGCCCTTGTTTATGAATAAAGGAATGCATCTTATAGAGATTAAAACAGAAATACCTTATATGCTGCATTTTAGTTTCTGAAGCAAAAAATGAACTAATTAAAAAAAAATTATTTTACAGGCCTCAAAATGTTAAATTCAAGCTCCAAATGGTAATTGAATCAATTATCGGGTCAGTGGGGTAGGGGTCAGGGGGGGGTGTTTAAAAGAGAGTGTGTCTATACAAAGTACAAATGCAACAGGGGGTAACAAAAATTTAAGATGGTTTTTTATTATGTCAAGGCGTCTTCCCAAGGATAAAGAAATAATCTAGTAGGCCCTTCGGCATTAGAGTGAAATGAAAAGATCAGTAATACAATTTTTTCATGTGTTAACAGTTTACCACAAGTACACAATAATTTTAATATTTATACCTAACAATAAAATTAAATAAATGAACCAATCTCAAGAAAAGTCCACTAGTTTAGACTAAACAAACTTAAATGTAGTTATTTTCTAAATAAAAGACTAACAATAACAGTAATAACAGTAAAAATCATAATGCATGTTTAGGGCTCACTAAATTACAGTATATTATGCTTCATACGCTTCACATTTTTTTAAAGTTACATTAAAAAAAGAATATTTTATCATGCTTAGAGTTTATAGCAGGGCTGGCCTTAGGGCATGGTGAACGAGGCAACCGCCTTGGGCCCTGAGCTTGACTAAATTTATTTTAAAATTTAAAAAAAAATTGTTTACTACTTTTACGTAATACTTTTTTTAAACAATGGTATCAATACAACTTAATTTTTGTTTTCAGGATAAAATAATTAGATAAATAGCTTATTAATATGTAATATAATCACCCTAAATCCTAATTTTAAAAAAAAATATTTTTCCTAAGTCATTTTATAAAGCACTATTTTTAGGCTTTAAAATGCTATGGTAATTAAAATATAGATCCCACATTTAAGGAAACCCTGAGGTCCCCATTAGGTCCCTTATAGACAGTGGTGTAAGCGCACCCACCCTGCGTGGAGGACATGCAATTTCAATAAACTTCAATCCACTTCACACTTTTCAGCGATACAATCGCATATGCTCAGCTGACGATGCGCCATGAGAAAAATATGAAAAAAAGAGAGCCCTCCCACCTCTGTTTTTTTAGGACTACACGTCTGCTTATAGGGGGCTAGTTGTTAATTTTATATAATTGCATGTCTTACAGTTTATCTCTTATTTATCTTGTAATTATAATGTTACTGTATAAAAATTAACATAACAAAGCGTTGGGCTCTCCTTTATAAGTATGTTCCAATTATTTCATGATGCCACTTTTTGAAAGAAAATTGTGAAAACTGTATGGAAAGTGTAAAGGCAGTATAATATCTAACAGGCGAAAAATATTATAAAATTTTCAAAGTTTCTGAGCAAATCGGTGATCGTAAAAGCTCAAATTGAAGTATATTCATTGTGCTTTGAGAACTTCAATTTCATTGTTTTAATTGCTTTTTTGTTCGTCAAAGGGTTCTAATTTAGTTACATTACTAAGGAATTACATTTTTTTTTTCGATCTAGCAACTGCAGTTGACAGCATGGTACATACTTGCAAAAAACATACTTGGAAATCTTACAGAAATGTCGGGTTTGAAACAACAATATCATTAGCATTTTGCTCAGAAGTTGAGTCTATTTTCAATGAAACCAGAGAGCAAAAACGAAAAGGCGGTGGTTGAGTGGTAGCGCGCTCGACTGGCGTACCGATGGTCACGAGTTCAAATCCACGTGAAGGCGAGGATTTGTTCCCGGGCCAAAGGAGTGACCGAGTCACCCAGCTCTGAATGGGTACCTAACTAGACAATAGTTAGGCAGCTGGGTAATGCGTGGAACCCGTATAGCCGTGGCCTGTGACCGCTGCATCACTTGCCAACAGATCACCTGTCATGGTCTGTGCACGCAATTATCTTCTGCATAGAAGGAGTGTCTGTATATCTAAGATAAGATAAGAAAACAAAAAAATTAAACATGAAGGAGGAGATGAAAATTTCGCACAGATTTTTATAGTATTTAGTATTCTGTTGGTATGGCTATCTTATCGATGGATAGTCACTTTTAACAAATATGCAGGCATCATAACTCGTTTGGATTTCTTTATCAATGTCATCAATTGCAAAAAAATAATACATAGAAAAATAATTAAAAATAAATTAAAAATAATGTACGAATTGCATTATGAATCTGGAGAAAAAACTCACAGCCTTTGAAAGTAAGGAACCTAAAGAGTTGCAGTCTTCGAGTTCCATAATTCTTGCAGTAACCTACAACGATTCTGTTTAGATTTTAAAGTTTTCTTTAGTAAACAACTGTTATGGTTACTTTCAATTAAATTAATAAAACTGTAATTATTGATGTGTCAATGATGTTATGTTTTAGAGTAACATTTTCAATAATAAAATTTTTTATTTCCCATTATTTTAATATCGGTACAAATACAAATTTTTGCATGGTTCTTGTTCCTCATCTGCTTCATACCTCAATTTAAAGTACCTGTTATCTGTTTTTAACACATTAAACGTCTAATTTCCTTTTCAATGTTGTAGTGAGCCCTTTCTATGTTTTCTTGGGATGTTCCTGAGTATTTTATGGGCAGACTTGAAACTTTATTGACAAGAGTAGTGGCATCAGTGCTAAAAGATGCTCCTTTCCCACTGTGCCCTGTAAATAAAAATTTTGAGCTGACATGGGCGCAACGTGATTTCTAAAATATATCTTAGAGGTTCTCATTAAGTTTAACAAAGCATTTTGAAAATAAACTTACACTGATTATTGTAAGTCTTAAAGTGTGAATTTAATGTTTTAATTTTTAAAATTCAGCAAGATTATTTTTTTACAAAATTCAGCAAATCTTGATTTTTACTTATTAAACTGTGTTATGTGACAATTCCTAGTTAGAAAAAATGTCCAAAATTGTTCCTACATTTTGATCAGATAAACTGTTGAAAATGTTTTAGAGAAATTATTTTCAAACCTTTAACTTGATATTTTTAGTTCAACAATAAATATATTCATATATATTGCTACAGTAAAAAAAAACAGCAAGTAGTTTAGGCTAATTGATGAACTATTAATTTTATACAATTATAATGTCCTTTTAAAATTCATTAACAAATTTTAATAGCCAACATGTTGTAAAACTCAATAGATATAAATTTAATGGCCATGCAATGAACAAACATTACATCACTCATGCTTTTTTTTTCAACAAAAATTTAAAGGACTTCATACTAATGACAGATATCATTAAATTTCTCTTTTGTAAATCCTTTAAAAAAAAGTTTTGTGTCAGAATGCACTGAAGATTGTGGACTATAAATATCTAAGAGATCTGTTGCCACATTCAGAGATGCCACTGATAGTAGACTATAAATATCTAAGAGATCTGTTGCCATATTCAGAGATGCCACTGATAGTAGACTATAAATATTTAAAATGATACATTAGAAATTGATAGCATTCCGTTCATGGTAATAGCTTCCCCCCATGGTAATATTTGTCTTAAATGAAACAGTTTGTTAAGAATTGGGACACTCTACAACAGAGTAGGAGAAGAAAGAGATTTTTTTTAAAAACTAACAACTCTGACCCCCACAAGGCTGACATGAAGGGAAGATAAAATAAATAATTCCTTTAACTAATGTTTTCATTCATCAATTATAAATGAAGGGAGTACATGTTGAAAGCATGTAGCTTAAAATGACATTAGAGATTTGATATTGAGTAAAATCTAAACAAATTTAAATATGATTGAGCACCAGATTACAAGTTATCATTATGATTTAAATTGTACCTTTATAGAAATAATAAAATAATCAATAATTTTCAAAATACATAAAAACTTTTTTTTATAAATAAAAAAGAAAATTATACCGTCTTGGAAAAAATTACAATAATTAGAGATGTGGTCAAAGGTGCACGGCTGGTTGACAAAGTAGTCAAATTTCAAGAAATGTCTGGTACACAAGTTTTTTATTTCCAAATTATAACTAAATTTGAAGCTCATAATTTTTTTTTTTTTGAAAATAATGAGCAACAGTGAGCAAGTAAATTACTTAGTAAGTTTGTAACAGTACCAATAAACCTTTGTTAGTTTGCTTGTAAAAAAATTGAGACATGTTTGTGAAAACAATGAAGAAATTTTAATCAATAGAAAAGATACAAGTAAGATGGTACTGTATTCAGCCTGGATAGCAAAAAATTATTTTATTTTAAAAAAGGGGTATGAGTGAGACTGGTTTATTTTCATAACTTCTATTTGTTTTTGTTTGCTGACAAAATCTTTTTGTTGATAAGTTCATTGTTTTCAGTGCTGTGCTGTTAGGCTCATTCATACTCTTAAATAAACATTTTAATCAATGAATATCCAAATAAGGCTCCATTTTTTTTTCTGGCCTGAATGCCATAATGCAGCTAGAAAATAAAAAAGTTCTTTCTAATTTTATAAATTATTTATTTTTAAGCAAGAGATCTGAAATAAAGTCAATGACCTGATGCGGAAATATTAGGGCATTGATCACATTCAAATAAATATAGTCAGAAAGGATAAGCTAACAACACCAAGGGAACTAATTTCACTGATATCAAACAATTTCAATAGAAGGAAGACTTACTGTTGTTTTCTTTATTTTTCAGTTTAAAAAAAAATACTCAACCTAAGCCTAGTTTAAAATTGAAAGATAATATGACCTTTTCAATAACCCTTAAATAAATATTTATTTTTTCATAGTTTTCGTTCCTACAATAACTTTGACACATATTCCATTGTATACAGAAACTCATGATTCACAATTCATAGGTCATACAGAAGTATGTAATTGATATTACGTTAATAGTGAGGTCCTAACACGTGCCAATACCCAAAGCATGTTCTCAATTCTTAGTGAAAGACGCCTGAGGTGGCTAGGACATGTCAAAAGAATGAGCCCCGGCCGCATCCCGAAGGACCTCCTATATGGTGAACTTGCTTCAGGAAAGAGGAAAACAGGTCGCCCACGCTTGCGATTTAAAGTTGTCTGTCAAAGCGACATGAAAGCAGCCAAAATACATACACGTGACTGGGAGTGTAAGGCAGAAGACCGATCTACGTGGCGCACAGTTGTCGAAGAGGGCGTCATAGTAGCAGAGGAGCGAAGAATGGAGGAGGCTGCAGACAGAAGAGCTAGGAGAAAGGCCAAAACATTTGGAAGCACAGAACTCGTGTGTAAAAACTGGCAAAGACTGTCACTCAAGGATAGGACTGCACAGCCACACGAGAAAATGCAACCCAACCCAACGGTGATGCACCATTGTCTTGCGAGACGGAAGGATGCCGATATAATTAATAACATACATATCTCTATCAATATTTTGTATTATAATATTTTAAACTTACTCATTGATGTCCGCCTTAAATATTGCTTTTCAGCATTTTTTGGTAATCTCTTTTGTAATTCACTTTCAAAAACCTAAAAGATAAATGAAGATACCCATGAATTTAATTGAATATATCTATTACAACGTGTTATTTTTTATTTTAGAAAATAATTCCATTTGTTGTGTTTGTCTACTTTAAGACATCAGAATTCATATAATGTAAATCTTTTTTTTAAATTTAAAATAATAAATGGTTAAAATTTTAATTAATTAATTATGATTTTCAATAGTTCAGTTTTTAAAAAAGAGATGTAAAAATCAACATACCTTTTTGTATTCTGGGTTTTCCACAATCAAACAAATTTTTTTTGGTGAGTTCAAGTTTCCTTTTCTAATAATTTCATCTAAAATTTGAAAAAATATTTGAACCAGATAAGGCAAGGGAAAGTTCTGGAAGCCAAGGCCTGGAGGTGTAATGATGATAGCACCGTATTTGTTACTCTCCTTGAAAATATTATTCAAAGCAACCTTTAAAGCCTGCAGTAATAGAAAAGAAGGATGATAATTATTTGGCAATTAAAATATTAGAACTGAACATTTCTGCCTTTGCTATACTAGAAAAGGAAACACGGGAATAAAAGTAAACAACAGCCGAATGTTATGTGGCTGCCATTATTACCTGGTAAACACCTGATCCCCATTCAGGAATGCAATATATAAGTACACCTGTACAAAATGGAAGATGGGAAACAGTGAAGTATGACATATAGTGTATGTCACCAACCATCAGTCCATCTGTCAAGTTCTTTTCAAGTTCTTTTAATGATTTTTTCAACAAAGGTTTAGAACCTTTGTCAGCGAAGATAGGGCATGAAGATGCCTTTAGACTTGGTTGAATGGGATAGCAGAATAAATTTCTGTAGGCCTGAAGACAAAATAAAAGGATAATATTTTTGTGTGAGTTTTAAAAAGTTCCAGATTGACATGTTTCATGCCTAAGTTGTTTGTTGTTTTTCTTTTTTATTAATTTAAAATACTTACTTAGCTTTTCGGGACTTATTGTCACTATGACTCAAATGTAAAACATGAGAAGTAGAATAAAGGCTGACAATGTGCGATTAAACTGCGTGGTAACTAAAATTTCAGATGACATATTAGACCATGACTTTCTTCTTAGTAGTAGTTTTTTCTAAATGTTATTTTAAGTAGGGATGTACCGGATTTCAGCTCCAGCAAATCAAGAATCCGACCATTTTTACAAATAAGGCTTTTGCCCCATTTTAAAAAATTTAATCCGGTATAGCCCTATTTTAAAGAAATGTGCGTACATATGATTACGACAGTGGCGTAGCTAGGGGGGGGGGGGCGGAGGGGGCGGTCCGCCCCGGGCGGCACTCATCTAAAGGGCGGCATTTTTGGGCATCAATTTGTAAAAATAGAGCCATTTCCGACAACAGCCCTTTTTCTTTTGAAGGTGGAAACTAAGGTGAAACAAATATACTCTTAATTTTGAATCTTAATTAGTGGATTCACGCAACATCTATATACTTCTATTGTGGTAGTTATAAATAACGCAAACCCGTTCAAAAATTAAAAATCGCTCAAAAAAGGAATCGGTTTTTTGGAAAATTAAGCGGTATTAATCACAAATGTCGCTATTTTAAAAAAAACTGCTCAAAAACAGCACATCACCGCTGGCCCTAATAATATGTACTATTAATATCACCACTAACGTTTTTGTGTGGAATTGTCGACATTTGCAAAGGAATGCGCTAACAAATACCTACATGACATGGTGGTTCAAATATTGTGTTTAACTTGCAAGTAGTAATTTACATAACTGTTTCAGTTTTAGAAAATTATTTTAAGGTAACTTACTAAAAAATTAAATTATTTTGTTTTTATTGCGTTAAATTAGCACACATAATTTGTGTTTTTCATTAAAATATTGTTATTCATTAAAATGCTACGTCTATCCAATTAAAGCAATGCGTAAATAATTTGAATTTTTATATTTTATGAAAAATTATTAAGATTTAGCGCAAGAACGTGAACATATTCAAATTTATCCGCTAATAAACATCATTATAAAATAAATAATTTCGAAAACGGCATATTTCAAAAATTTCTTATGTCTTGGACAAAATTGACACCCGAAGAAGTAACTAGTAAAACGAGATCAGATACTGGAACTTTACACAGTTCAATGCAGTATTTTTCTTTTCTGTAGTATCTCAATTTGTCGGAACACATTTTCTTTAAAATAAATAATGCCAACCCACTTCATGGAACAAAGTTATGTGCTGTTATAGATTATAGGGAGTTGGAGACATCAACTGAACGTCGTGCTGGAAGGAGGATAAGTATGAGTGGAGAAAATTCAGGAGACGGGGTTCTATCTTTAGAGCAAGTCGTACAACGAGAGATGTTTGTATCCATAGATGCAATTATAAAAGAAAGTAATAGAACCCACTGATGAGTTGCATGTCATGCAAGAAGATAATTGTGTATATTACTATCATGTAATCTACCAATTGAAAATTTTTACCATTAAATAAATGTCTTTATTACCATTGACAAAGAACAGTTCAAATTGAATGAAAAAGGGTACATGTTTTTATGGCTGTGCACACGGACAGTCTTTGCAATTGTGGCGCCTTATGCAGCTTAGTGAGCGAAAATGGATGCGCGGGGCCCAGTTTAGGTAGGGATAAGGTAATAATAAAGGTAATAAGTGAAAATCAAGATAGATGGGGCCTATGAAAGCGTGAACCCTCTGCGGCCGCATAGGTGCATGGCAGTGGCCTAAGACCAGCCAACGCTTTACCTACACTACAAGAAGAGGCATTATGTTAGAAAAACTGGGGGGATGCCCCCTTGATCTATTAAAATATATTAAATAGTATAGATTGGAAACATCTTTACTCAATATTATAATTTTTCTAAGAATGTTTTCAACAATTACTATCATTATATCTAGTTGTGAAAGGAGCTTCTCCAAACTGCAGTTGATAAAAAAATTAGACCCTATCTTCGTTCCACATTGAGTTATTTCAGACCACAAAATCTTGCAATATTGTCTAAAGATAGAAACAGATATTACAAATAATTTAAATTGTGATAATATAATACACGACTTATCTATTATGAAAGTTAGGTAAGTAAATGTATAAATATGTTTACATCTAATGTATACAAATTCTTTGTTTATAAAATAAATCATACATTTATAAATAAAAATAAAAGCATATTAATTGTTAATAATTTTCGGCGAAAATTTGGAATATGTTTTTGTCTCATTTGGGGGGCCTGCGACCTCAATAAATTTCTTGTGGCCTTTAATAAAAGCATCTTATATTTTTTAAAATGTGTACTTATAGGTATATCATCTTATTTGGCCTATTTTATTAATGCTTGCATAAATATGGAATGGTTAAAATGTTCCACACCTTTTACTGTTACAGTGTACTTCCTTTCAATTACAATTATTTATTAATATTTATTAATGTTAAAAACCATTATATGATTGACTTAAGTGGCCGTCCTCAAATGACGTGTCGCGATTTTGGCTGAAAATTTACCCCCTGCTCCCCCCTGGTCACAAAAACTTAGACCCCTCCTTCAATGTTACATCACAAAGCTCCCCCCCCCCATAAAAGCCGTATTTTCTATTTGAAAATCAGCATGTTTCCAATTTATTTATTTTTTGTCAGTTAAATATTTTTTAGTGTAAGGCTGCACTCTNTAATATCGTAACACGTGTAAAACCCTGTAAAACTTTATTAAATTAAGTTTCGGTAATCATATATCTAAGTGGAACTTTTATTTAAATTTGCGCGTTTTTATTTGACTTCAAATGTGTGACACCCTCTCCCCCACATGTGTGACGTCATTTATGGACACCCCTAAAAGGGCGGCAAATAGGAGACCGCCCCGGGCGGCAAAAGCTCTGGCTACGCCACTGGATTACGAGTATTATTTTAATCCATTAGTATTAGTGTTTTTTAAATTATTTATCAAATTTATCATATTCAACTTAAACATTCAGAAATGTAGAATAATTATTGAATATTTTAATATGAATGAAAGCAGCATGACCTTTCTTTAAAAATAATACTCGCGTTGTATTATTTAGCAATTTAGGTCTTTTTTTTTTTTTTTCCCACGATTTTAATTAAAGAGTTACAGTGCAAACTAATTCATATATGGAAACAGCATAATTTTCTTTTTCCATTTAACATTAACTTAATCCAGCACTACATCACTAATTTAAAAATAAATAATTTAAGCAGGGTTACATTTGTTGCTTTTCTGCGATCACTTTGGGTTCGTTATCCTTATCTTATTATTTATAGACGCTTCTGCTATACAGAAGTTTGGATCAAATGTTTTCCATGAATGAAATAGTTTGCATATATATTTTTTTTAAAGTGACAATTCAAATAATAATTCAATTGATTAATTTTTTCTAAAAAAAAATTATTTTGATAATAAAGAATAAAGGTTTCAATTAAGACATTTTTTTTAAAAATCTATTCAATAAAAGGACATAACTTTAACATTCGAATAGAAATTAAGATAGACTCTATATGACATATGATTTTTTAAAGTAAATGATAACCAAGTCCAAAAGTACACAACATTTAGAAACTAAATTACTTACAGTAAGATGTATACACTAATGACAACATCAAAATGACCGTTCTGGTTTTGAAGATAAAGTCCATGTTCTGTCGTTGACTGAAGATCAAAGCTTGCTAGATAGGTCAACCAATCCATCGAATCACCGACTTTGGTGTAGATAACAATATCCCAACGTAAAAGGTTCGCTGTTGCCATAATTTCTGCATCAGTTGCCCAGACTTTATCAAGAAAAATACCAGAAATGTTTATATACTCCTCCACATTTTGATTCAAGTAGTCATTTAGTTGTTTTGTAATGACAGTGTCAATGTGTTCAATTACTTTATCTCTGAGAATGATGTAGTTGTTCTCTGTTCCTGTCAGAACGTAACTTATGGCCCTAAAGTAAAAGTTTCCATCTCCTTTTGTTTTATATGTACGCCTCGGTTGTTCAAGATCTCGAGTGCGGCCATAAAATACAACGTTGTCAAAAGTAAGTCAAAAAGTTGTACTAAGAAGCTTTCTTTTTGAAATTGTTAGTGGGTTAAAAGTCCTAACCTGCATTGGTTTTGAGACATATTGTATCGCAATAATGTCAGTTTCTTCACTTGTGCTTACTTGTTCATTTTGTTGTAGGCTCCCATTGACAGTACCTTTAACAGAATCATCGAGGCCCTGATTTGGTGAAGAATCCTGTTCAATACTGAAATGTTTTAGTTTACTGACATGGTAGGTGTTTCTTAGTAATTTCTCTTGTCGATATATTCTTCAGCTCAACTCTTCCCTTGTTTAATGACTCTACCACGATGTAGGGACCAGTCTATCGAGGTTCTACCTTCAAACCCATGCGATGAATGCGGCGATTATATTTTATATAAACTATGGCATCATCAGTTATTTCTTGGTTGCTTGTATTTCTGCGATCAAAGTTACACTTTTTCGCCTGGGCTGAGTGAATATTGGTACTCACGGTTTGGTGCAGATTTTTTTGAATTGCTGTAAGTGTGTTCAGGACATCAGGGTTGGCGTTGTCCAAATATGTTGTTGGTAAAACTGTTCCATCTTCAACAGTCATGAGATCTGTAGGTAGCTTGGCTTTCCACCCATACATAATTTCAAAAGGAGTGCACCTGGTTGAAGCATGTACAGATGTGTGGTATGCTAAAAGAACACCAGGGACAAATTGGTCCCAGTCGTTACCTTGGTCATTGACAAGTTTGCTAAGAGTCTCTTTCAGAGTTCTGTTGTCACGGTCTCTTTGACCATTTGTTTGTGGGTGATAGGCTGATGAAATGCGGTGACCAGTTTGAAACTGCTTCATAAGGTTGTCAATAACTATATTCACAAACTCACGTCCCTGGTCACTAAATAGAATATCGATGCAACCAAGGCGACAAAGAACGGAATAAAAAAATTTTGCGGTTGATTTTGCACTTTTATCGAGAACAGCAGTTGCTTCAGTCCACTTGGAGAAATGATCGGTTGCAGCTATTATATATCTATTTCCATTAGTTGTTTCCTGAAGTGTTCCGATCATATCAATACCGACTAAGCTCCACACTTTCACAGGCACTGGTATATTGTTCAGTGGTGGTGCCTCCTGGATGATTTTTGGTTTTATGACAAAACATTTCTGACAAGCTTTGACATATTGGTGAACGTCATTCTTCATTTTCTTCCAATAATAGCGTTCAGAGATTTTGGCTAATGTCTTATCCCTGACAAAATGGCCACCAAAATTTGGGGTGTCATGAAACGCTTTTAGGATATTTGGCAGGCGACTTTTATTGAGAACTTCCTTTTCACCATGGTAAAGAATCCCTTCTTTTGCTTGAAAAGGTCTTGCTGTTAGTCTAAATTGTGACTTCGCGTTTGATCGTTTCGCTGAAGGTAAGTTATAGATTCACTGGGGGTACTTAAGTTTCGTTGTAGAGTAGAATCTTAAAATCTGATCATACAGTTGGTCTTCCATCGTTGATAAAGTTTGAGGTCTGGTCGTTTTGGAGTTAATTTTATAGTGACCAGAAATGTGTCTTAAAGCAGCGAAATCTGATTCGACGACTCTGTCAAGATTGGCCTAATCAAACAAGGTTGCCACCATTCGCAACTTTGTGCTACTCATGTAGATTAACGCCTCTTAAGGGACAAACGGCTTGTTTAAAATAAAATAATGGGTGCGACGAGGTGAGATGGTCTTTTGAATGCAGATTAAACGCCGCGTCACGGTACACCACTCGTGCTCCTTTAATAATAGATGAAAGCATGGTAAGCGGACAATCCAAAATTGACGTAAATCCGACAAGATTGACCGTGCTGTTTTAAGAGTAACATATGTACATATGAATTGCGCTGCTTTAAAAATAACAATGATTTGCGCTACAGGATGGAAGGTTTCTTTTGAATGTCTTAGGAGCCGTCCATAAATGACGTCACGCGCCTAAAAAAGGTGGGGTAAGCAATAGGAAAAAAAGGGAAATAGAAGTATATCTGCTTGCCAGCATGAACGACCAATCAAAAGCGAGTACGAGGAATGAGCTCCGACAATAAAGTACCGAGATAAGAACGCCGACAAGAGCGCAAAGATTGATTTTAGGCGGTATGTTTCATTGATGTTTTATGGACGTGGTGCCACCAAAACGGGTAACAAGCTTTTCCATCTTGTGTATGGAAAGACGAACCATCCCAAGAGAAATTCACCACGGTAAAAACAATAATATATATGATTTACCCAGCAACTTCTCAATAGGAACAAAAGTTTGGTTATTTGCTGATGATTGTAAAATATATAGGGCAAATCAGAACAACAGTGCAAAATTTTACAAAACAACTTAGATATATTGATAAAATGGTAAACTAACTGGAGTATGTCTTTCCACCTACAAAAGTGTCAACTGTTAAGAGTAACAAAGAAAAAGAAAAAAAAATAAATTCAAAATTTCATTCATGGTAAAGAACTAACCGAAACCAAAGAAGCAAAATACTTGAGAGTCATAATAAATGAGGATACCACAATAGATGTAGAAATTTTTTTAAAAAGCAGACTGCGCTGGGCAGGATACCTAGAAAGAATGTCAAATGAAAGAGGCGTAAAGAGGGTACACCACCAAAACCCAGAGGAATACGGCTCAAGGGAAGACGTAGGCTTAGATTGATGTAGGACGTAGTGAAAAACCTACAACAACTGGGCATACAATATTGGAGAAGGAAGGCGTTGATAAAGACTGAGTGGAAAGAGGTAGTGAGGCAGGCCCAAGCGCTACATGCACTGTATTGCCACAGTGATGGATGGATGATAGATAAGCGAAGGACGCAATAATCGTCCGTATTGATGGAGCGCCTGTAACAGATAAGATAAGATAATGATAAAGGTACTGAAATACGACAAGCAACATTGGGGAAGTTAAACGATGTTTAGTCCCACCCTGTTCTTAAGGCCCCAGACTCAGATAAAGAAACAGATTGATTCGTTTAATAAGCGAGGCCAAGGATTAATAAATATTCGGAAGCGCTGATAAACAAAAACTAAAATTAAATTATTTTTTTAAAATAATAAATCCATTTGGTGCTTGAACAAGTCAAACAAAATTTAAAAATTAAAAAAAAAATAATAAAAAAGCTGATTCCTTCTTACTTTTAAATACAATAACTTTAGATGAAAAGTCACCGCTCTATCAGACATCGTGATCAAAGAAATCATATTATTATTATTATTATTTTATTGTAAATAAAACATCTTTCCTACTCAAGAAATGATTTTAACGTCTCTGACAAAGATAAAATATCAATAGAATTTCTAATTAGTCATTCATCCATTTTTTTACTATATATCGCCATGTTGTAAAAGGGGTATATTCTGGCCTAGGCCAGATTATACCCGGGTTTATTCTGATCAGGGGTTTAATCTGGTCTGTTACACCCGTCCCATTTTATTTTTTGTGAGTTATCGATTACTATTTAATCAGTTCATAATTCAGCGTAATTTCATTTTTTTTTTTAAAATAGAAATTATGGTAGGTAGACCAGCGCTCCGATAATTATTTTTCCCAATGTTTGACCTGCAGTGCAACTAGTAGGAATTGAACTCAAACTATCGAAGGACTATGGATGCAAGCTAAAAAACGTTAACTCCGGTATTTAATCAGAGTGGTTCAAGTCGAGCTCTGTTACAAGCTACTTGTCGGTCTTTCAGTGGCGGAACAGTTACAAGCACAATGTTTTTGGCAGCTATTTGGAAATGATGTGTGACATATAAATTGTAAGTATTTAATGAATGGTTATCAGACAATATGTATCACGTGTCTAACTTTTATCAATAAATAACTTATAAATAACATACTTTCATGTACTATCTGGCATCTGGTTACTTCCCCTTATTAGCGTAAAATAATTTGTGACCGGGATACGGAGGATTGCCATTAAATTAAATACCTAACCAATTTTCTATCCATCTTCCTCTAACGCCATTATTTACACGTTAAGATAGCCTCGTTTAGCGCTGTTTTGCATTACGCTTTACGTTAATGGAACGTATCCCCCGCATTAAGCAGAGTCTTACTGTATATAGTATATGGAAACTGACCCATTAAACATAATTATTACAAGAATATATTTAAAAGGTTATTTTTGTGTTTTCCAAAATAAAATACAGAATATTATCATAAATAATCCTTACGCTATGTCAAAAATCTGTCCTTCTTTATTGGTCTCTTTAATTCAATTGTATTTTTTAAAAATGTAATTTTAGAGAAATAAATGAATAAATGAAACTTACCAAGTACTCAGAACAACTAGTAACTATTTGGACATCGTGTTTGTACTGTCTATAATCAAGATGCTTGAATGTATCTGCAATAAAATTAAGTTAGCTACTAACATCTAATATCAAAAACAGTAATTTTACATCATGATAACTGTTGTATTGAGGGATATCGAGTGGCTCATTATGTGTAGGCTCATTTTGAGAAGGGTTATTTTAGCAAATTTAAAGACAGATTTTTTATGACATCTCCAGCGCTGCTGCAAGCTTCAATCTAGCTAAAACAGGGTGATATACTTAAGACAGGGTTATTGATAAAAAAATTAGTTGTCAAAGGGTTCTCTTGTTAGCTACACATGGAAAATCCGTGTAGTGGCAACACAACAATAAGAAAATTAGCAATAATATAGTTGGTAAGAGTGTAGCAAAAAGGTCCTGATGCAAGCCAATATTTAAAGCATGTTCTCAATCCTTAATGAAAGACCCCTAAAATGGCTAGGACATGTAAAATGAATGAGCTCGGGTCGTATAACTATGGACCTCGTATACGAAGAACTGGCATCACGAAAGAGGAAGAAGACAAATCGCCAACGTCTCCGATTTAAAGATGTCTGCCAGAGAGACATGAAAGCAGCCAAAATAAACACAAGTAACTGTGAGTGTAAAGCAGAAGACCCATTCTACATGGGAAACAGTTGTCAAAGAGGGCGTCATAGTAGCTGAGGAGTGAAGTATGGAGGAGACTACAGAAAGAAGAGTAAGAGCTAGGAGAGAGGCCAAAACATTGGAAAGCACAGAATCCATGTACTAAAGCTGTGACAAAGACGGTCACTCAGCAAGAGGACTGCTCAGCCACACAAGGAAATGCAACCTAACCCAACGGTGATGCACCATTGTCTTACGAGAAGGTAGGATGCTAAATAATTAAATTAAGAAAGGAACAACAACACGGATATGGAAGGAACATAGAGATTAATTTTTAAAATTCCAGTTAAGTGCTTTGAAAGAAAAAAAAGTGTGAATGAATCAAATAAAAAATCAATATTAGTAAGATCACAGAGTATCAATGCATATTAATTAAGGGTCAGACAAATTTTGATAAAAACTTAAAATCAATTTCAAAAGATCAATTTGTAAATTTCACTAAATGTACTAAATTATATGTTGTGAAATTAAATTTGTGTTGTTAAAATAGTATTCTATTTTTCATATAAATCTATCATGCGAGTGTACTCACCCCTGTGACATATCTGATCCCAGCTGGTTTGGTCTGGTGCTCCAAAAGGAATGCCCCCTCACTTCATATAGTAAGAAAATGCTTTAAACACAGATTCATGTTTAGGTTTGACAAATATAAACATCCACAGATGTGCCTATAGAATCATACAACATTCTAAACACTTCTTCTGTTAAAATCTTTGCAATAACATCCAAAGGAAATGGAAACTCCGCACCATGAATTTCATTGGTACAAAATGTTATGTTTGATTTTTTAAAATATTTGACTTGTTCAAACACAACACTTATCACTGATCTTAAACTTTCCCTCAGTTGATCAAAGTGTTGATGGTAATTTGAGTTTTCTTGGGCTTTCCATCTTGGCAAGAGTATAGTAATGTCACAACTACTTTTATTTGTCTTTGAAATGCATTCCTGTACTAAACAAAATTGAAAAAAGTTAACTATTTATTCTGTCTAATTAGTTTAATTAATTCTGTATTTTTATCAATATAACCTTAAAGGCAGAAGAAAGATTATTAGTGCTCTATGGGGAATTAAGAAAAATTGTGAACAGTTAATTATTTTTTAATAGATATTTCTAATTTTTCACATGTCCTCCTCCTTAACGACAAACCTAAGTCCAACTATAGTGTCGTAGATGATGATGAAAAAAAATTTTGATTTTGAATTTGAAAATATTATTAAGCTGTAAAGTACTCCACAGAAAGCTTTTAAACATTCTCTAGAATGATTAGTTTAGATATATATTGATTTAATGTCTTCCATTAGGTATTATAATTTTTTTTTATTTTCGCCAAAATGGTTATTTTTAAAAAAGTGCTATTATTTTATTTTATTTTTTTGTTCAAATCTATTATTAGCAATCATTATAGATCATTTGAGCTGACATAAACTGCAATTAACAATAAATAAGAAACTTAATTTTAAAATAAAATTGAACAAAAATACCTTCAGAAGACATGCGTAACTCAACTGTCATGTCTGATTTCATGTATTGTATGTTTCCTTGCACTAGATGAACTTTGAACCCTTGACCTATGGCTGTTCCAATTAAAGTGACTTTGTAATTAATTCCTTCATCTTCTGGGTACAGTAATTCTAGTCCAGTGTTACTTTGGTGATCTCCATCCACAGGTGGTTCAATAAAACATTGATACTTTTGGCATGTGTCAGATATCAGATTTGGACCATTATGGAATGGATTATTTGAATGCACAGATTCAACAAGTGATATCCATCCTGGCGTAGTTTGTAATCTGACACTAGGAAGTTGAAGGCATTCTTTTTGTACACAAAAATATGATGGCAGTTCTTTAAATGTCATCTGAGGAATAACAGAGAACTTACCAAATTAAATTTTATGTTTAAAATACATGTGTACTTTAAAAATGTAATAAAATAACTGAAATATGCATTTCATAGAAAGAATATAAATTAATGTTGAGATTTTGAAAAAAAGCCAATTATTCTATTTATTTATTTTAAGAAAACACCCACAATTTAATTTACCTAAATAGATGGAGCTGAATGTCAATATAAATCTGTTGGTAAGGCTTTAGTAAAACTCATTTTGTTATATTTTTACTTTGCTTTGATTGCTATTAAGATTCTGAGAATTCTGAATCTAGCAATTAAATATTTTTTTTAATTAACACCCATTCAGATAGCTTCTCATCTACGAAAATGATAATATGATAATGAACAAAAAAAATGTATAATAAATTTATAACTAGTGGCAGTTCAAAATGTCTTCACATCATTGATTTGCTAATAGTCCAAATATTTTATTAAATAAATTTTAAATAAAAAAATATATATTTTCTTAAGAATAAACATTTACAGTATCTCCAGCACACAAACGTCACAATAACAAAGAGTGATAAATTACTCACTGTATTATCATCTTGATATTTGACAAAACAACCCAAGTTGTCACTAAGTACAAGATTTATTGATTGCCTTTTTATTGTTGTTTCTATTCGTTGAAGAATTTTAGGATCCAAAAGGAAATTTTCCTCATCTTCAGTGTAAGAAATCTAAAGGTTAAAATTTAATAGTAACATTTCAAATTAATTCAGATTTACACTTCTGCAAAGAACAATATAGAACGCTTCTAAAGAATGCCAGTAAATAATACTTTTGAAGATCAACAAGCACTCATTATCAGATTATTAAAGCTTTTAATGAATTCAGACTTTAGACCCCAAAAAAGGATATATTTTTAATAAATGTCAAAGGTGGTTCAGTAGCAGAATACTTATTTTAATTTTATTAGTAATTATTAAAGATTTGCACTAGAACAACTGGAAGTTCAAATCCTAGATTTTTTAAACTGCCATTCTATCACTTTTTTTAAAGAAAATGTAAAGAAAAAAATATATCCCAAGTATTTTATTTTACATTAATATAGCCACAGCAGAATTTTAATAGCCTAGTTATATATTTTTTAAAAATATAAATGAGCTGTTTCATCTTCACATTTCATAATAATTTCTTTCTATATTAAGTTTAGGATTTAAATTTAGTACATCGGTGGCCAAGTTTAGGTATTAGTACAAGCAGGGGCGGATTAAGATTGAACGGGGCCCCGGGCTGCAATCAAACGAGGGCCCTATCCAGCCAGCGTCCCTTAAAATAAAATGATTTCTAACAGCTAACATAAGACTGTAACTAAAAATTAATGATGAAAAAAAAACGAACACGAAGAAATAACTGTTTGAAGTGTTCGTCGGTATGATACAGTTGAGTGTAAAAAAAGAATTTAAAAAAAAAAATATTTCGCCACTGGGAATCGATCCCAACACAGCATCCATCACGATCCTATACTCTATCCACACGGCCAGATGAGCTTGCATAAAATGAGAAATGTTTAAAATATAAACTATTTTATACTATGTTTCTCTAAGTGTGCAAATTAAATCAAGTTTTTCGATTATTAAGACTATCAGGTCTGAATAGCGATCAGTTTAATAGATAAGATTTATAAATTTATTTAATTTATTATATTTTTTAGGGTTCTGACAAACACTTTTATAATACAATATAAAAAATTTGGGGGCATCAAACTGTCGGGGGCCCCTGGCTTTAGCCCGTTTGCCCCCCCCCCCTTTTAATCCGCCATAGATTACAAGTGTGGCCAAACTGTGGCTCGCGAGCCGCCTGCAGCTCTTCTGTTCTCTCATTCCGTTTCGCGTACAATTTATGAAAGACATTTTGCAAGTATTACTGGACATTTCCAAGCAAGGATTAACTACCCATATTGCTTCAATGAGGCTCTACAAATGTTTTTTATATTTTAAAATGGCTCTCATTTACTACAGGTCTTGTCACCCCTGTATTAGTATATAAATGTTTTATTATCCTGTCATACTTTTACACCTGCTAGTGTACAAAATAAAGCTGCAAAAAGTCTTCAAATAAGAAAACAAGATACACAAATTAATGATTTGGGTGATTAAACAGTTAATGTAAAGCTTCTTTACTGCTGTGTTTTTATGAGGTACTTATGGGATTCTTTCTTCTTTTCATTTCAGTCTTTTTACTCTAATAAAATATTTTCCCTGGTGTAGTAGGTGATATAAAATGTTAATTTAATTTATATACTTGTGTTTATTTAGTTTTACTGCTGAAGACGTTTGCCCAAAAGTTAACATATTTATTTTATCTATTAATAGAGTTTTACATTAATTGTGTTAGACACACATACTGTTTTTCCTAGCTTGTATTTTGTATTTGCTACCTAAATAATAACTATGATTTTGTAATATTGCTATGTCAGTAATAATATGGTAAACAGAATTTTATTCATTAAATTCAAAGAAAAAAGTTTGCGGTGTAGATTATATAGCATGTAGAAATATTTTAAAGTACAAAATGTGCTTTGTGTAAAACCTCAACATTTATTTAACATGAGCTTCAGAGTTCTATGTTTTTTAATGTTGTAAATTTTACAAATTGAAAATAAGCTTTTTATACACTTGGCTCCCATACCCATAATACACCTGAGAGGAGTGCTTTATTTGATCTCTGCAAAACATACAGGGTATGGACTGAGAAAAAAGTCCAGCACATGTGCAATCACTTCACTATTATGATAGGCCTTTGTTGTCTTATGTAGAATTTAATATATTGTAATTTTTCCTTCTTGCCAGTTTGTCTGTTCTTATTGTAAGTGAACCTTGTTTGAATTCATTTGTCTGCTATGTCTCATGTCAAGTCTAGTGTTTGTGCTTACAATAGTGAGGTTTGAGTGGCTCAGGTTGTTATTGTTTGGTAATTGAGGTTTGAGTGGGTCAGGTTGTTATTGTTTGGTAAGATGTTTATAAATATGGTGTTATTTTAATGATGGTTTCACTTTAATTACTTTGATCGAGAAATGTGTGTATTAATGTGCTTTTGAAGTTAAAAGGTTCCACAAAAAAAAACTTTAAATATAACGTCCTCTAAAGGTGAAGTGTGAAATTTATCTTATCTAACTCTAACGTTAAAGATGAGTCTGTTGTGGTGAAGATTCTAGCGTCCTACATTATATTAAGAATGCATGTACAATGCTGGTTTGTTGGCAAATGACACAGCATTCATAGGTCATGGCTATGAGGGGATTATGTGGCACAAACTATTAGCAGGTCTATATCAAGACAACACAAGCAATATGTCAAGTGTAAAAGAGTTTAAAGGGTTGTTGTTAATTTATGAAATTTATGAATTATGATTTATTGCATGGCAAAACAAAGTATTTTAATTTTGAATATTGCTTCCACCACTGTTTATTTAAATGACAGTGACATGTTAGGTGTCATGCTATGACAGTAACTCATGGGTATCATGCTATTACAGTGACATGTAAGGTGTCGTGATATGAGTTACTTTTTTAATAGGCAGATAGCTGATCCATGTCATTGAAAGAGTCAGGTTGCATTAGGATTGGCTCTACCAGCCTCTTTCAAATCCAGTGATAGTTCTAATGGTTTTATATAGGTATTTAAACTTTTACTGAGTTTTAGTCATGGACTGGTCTAGCATTTAGTTGTATTTACATTCTGTGAAGTTGATTATTAAACCAAACTAAATCATAATATGTAAAACAATCATCATCATCAGTCCCGTGACCGTTGCGGTCGTTGGTGGGAGCGCATGGACACATCAACAGATAACGATCTCCACATTTGCCGATCTTAAGCATCGGCCAGTAGTTCACTCAATCACATCCATGACCATTCGTTTTTGGTGTAAAGCCAGCTTTTCCGTTGTTGCCCTCTTCGCCGGCTCCCTTCTACAGTGCCTTGAAGGATATTTTTTGTCAGGGTATCATGTCGCAGTACATGACCAAACCATGCCACCTTACGTCTCCTAATTGTTGTTATAATCATTTCTGACAACCCGAAATAGAGTGGGTTTTTTTGTTGTCCTAGACATAATCATTGGTCTTCCTCATGAACTTATATTTAAATGCCTGCAGCTTGATTTCCGTGGTTGCCATTAGTGTCCAGGTCTCACATTCATAAAGGACAATGGTTTAAATGGGAGCTTTGTGGGCAAGCTAATGATTTTGTTCTTCCATATTTTGGTTAACTTCGTTATTGCTGCCATGCCGACCCAATTCTAGCTGGAGTTTCAGCTTCGCAGATACCATCTTTAAATATAATGGTTCCTTGGTATTTAAAGTTATGTACCTCCTCCACCATTTGCTGGTTTATTAAGATGTTTGCGATACTGGCATCTGAGGTATTAAACAATATCTTACTTTTTTCTGAGCTGATTTCCATCCCATATGCACCTGCTCTGTCTGCAAGTTTGTTAGTGAGCTCCTGTAGTTCTTTACTGCCACCAGCTAAAAAATATGTGTCATAATCAAATCTTAGGTTGCATTAGGGTCTTCTGCCTATAAAGATGGACGTTTGGTGAAGATATTGGTTTTGAAAAAGTCATTTACACAGCCTTTCTCTTCTTCTTCTTCTTCGTTCTCAATATTGAATATTGAGTTTAGCGTGCCACGAGTTTTGCGCCAATTGGCCCGTGGTCTCCGACTTCAGCCTGCTCTATTTTTTGGATTAGCTTCCATAGCCTTTGGACAGCCAAGACCATCTGCAAGGCAGCAGTTTTTTTGTTGTTGTTTTTGACAAGTGATGCAGCGTTCACATGCCACGGCTAAGGGTTCACGCATTACCCCGCCGCTTTTCGCCCATTTGGAGCTGGGAGGAACTCGGGGACGCCCTGGGCCCCGGGAGCGAATCCCTGGCTTCCCGCGCTTGCCACTCGACCACCGTGGCCCCCTTACACAGCCTTTTAAATACAACAACTGCACTGCTTGCCTGTTTGTAGAGTTCTAGGATCCCTTTTACCAGCTCTTCTTCAATGTTGAAACTTCTCATAACTGCCAAAGTTCCCTTTGCCATACTCGATCAAAGGCTTTCTTGAAGTCAATAAAGTTTTGATGGAGTTCGCGTTTTGCTTTAGATGTTTTTCTATGAGTAGGTTACAATTGAAGATCTGCTCGATTGTGTTTTTATCTGGTTTGAAACCTGCCTGTTCTTCTGCCAGTTATTCCTCAGATATTGGCTTTAACCTGCTGAGGATAATTTTTAGCATCACTTTGCTAGGATGACTGATGAGGCTGAATGTTCTATAATTTATTCATTGTTTCGTATTGCCTTTCTTAGGTAATGGTTTAATTAGTGACTGCGTCAAATCCTAGGGCCATACCTTACTTTCAAGTATTTTCTGGCAGAGTTTTGTTAGGGCTTTCGTTACTTCTGCTCGTCCATGTTGTAGCAATTCAGTAGGGATTTTGTCAACTCCAGGCGACTTACCACCTTTTAAGCTTCTTACTGTTTTTTAACTTCGCTCAAAAGCACTGGTGGATCATTTACCTCTCTGCTCTGTATTATCTAAAAGGACTTGCTAAGTATTCTTAATATTGTGAAAGATGTTCTCACACTTGTTAACTTATTATTCAATCACTCAATTCCAAGGCAGAATTCACAAAAAATTACGTTTAATCACTTAACTTCTGTACTATCATTATTCGTACATCTCTCTAACACTTGCGTCTCTCTACCTATCTGTCCTACTTCCTAACTCCTTGTTCTGTCCCTACGTGTGTGTCTCTCTGTCCGTGTGTGTCTCTCTGTCCGTGTGTGTGTCCGAGTCTGAGTCCAAGCATTCATCTTATACCTGTTAGACTCCGCCCCAACTCCCACCGTCCGAAAGTCAAAATGTCAATCAATTGTACCTGTACCTAGATAAGACGAGGTGGGGTGTTTTGACGTAATCTATCACTGGTCACTAATTCCCTAAACCGAGTCGCTCTGACTGACCATACATGACACCTGGGCTCGACGTATGGTTCGGTCCGTCTACCAAGCCTTGATTACAGGTACATCTGCCCGTTACATTTGCCCTCCGGTCGTTGGACTAAACCCGCCAGACTTTATGGCTTCTCAATGGCTGCTAGCCAGACCAGTATCAAAGTTCGCCCGACCTAAATTCCCCACATTATATAAAGCCACAAACTTCTCTGAGAGATGTGTGTAGAAAAGACATGAAGGAAATTATGAAAAATAAAAGTGTTTGAATGTACAGGGAACAGTGTTTAAACCTGGCAGTATAACTAATGGCCATAGTAAATCACTTGAAAGTTTCTACTTTTGGTTTATTGAGGATCATACCTTCAGATATTCACAATTCTAATGATTGCCTGACATGATAATTATGACTAAATTTCTTAGTCTTGCTATGTTGTTATTCCAATGGCTTCTAAATTAATTTTTTTTCAAAGAGAAGTAAATAAATCAATAATTAAACTCCAACTCACCCTTTCATCTTCCCCCTGTAAACATTGCCTGAGTGCCTCCACTTGTTTAGGTCGTCCTGAGATCAACACTTTCAAGTCAGCTTCAATAAACTTTATTGTTAATGTTGATTAAATCTCAGCTAGAACTGATTTCAAATTAAAAAACTTGAAGCAGCCAGAACAGAAATGAATGTTTGAAGCGATATTCTTTAGTAATCTCTTCTTCTGACATTGAGCTCATCTCACTCAAATTTTCTTGACTCCTTAGATTTTTAAAGTCAGATGGATTTTTAACATTTTTATTTGCATTCATGTTGCAATATTTTACTTGAACTTTCTCTTCACTTTCAGATGGTGATTTTAATTTAACTTTCAATAATTCTACCACCACTTCCATTTTGTTTCTCTTGTGTAATAAAAACATGACTGTTATATTAGTGTCACTGACAAAAATGTGCCCATATTTATATTCATTATTAATCTTCTCTACCAACATACTAAGTTCTTGATTTTTTTACTTGAAAGACAAGAAAACTGTTCCTCTATGACCAGGGAGGAAATATAATCTTGAAAGGTTGCCTGAAAAGTTTAATAAGAAAAATGGTTACATTTTGACAAATGGCTTTGTGACTAAAAGTCACAAAGAATAACAGAGTACACTGATTAGAAAAATTATTTGAAATAGATCCTAAAATTTACATATGAAATTTCTTGCAAACAAAAGTAAGATTGTAAAGGCTGCTCATGTTTGAGGTCCAGTTTACTGTTTAGCTGCCACAAGCCTTGAAGCAGACTAAGATTCTAGTTATTCTCGCTGGCACCTTCCCTATTTTGTTATACATGTTTTGTTTAATTAAAAAATGATTTTTTTTTATGTAATGCATTTGTAAATGCGTTTCTATTTTTATGTTAAGTGTATCAGGACCAGCTGCTAGTTACTCAAATTGTTATGATTAAAAATGTCATAAATATAGATGCAGATTAATATAAGCAGCTGTAATAGGTGTCAAGGTATAAGAATCACTGTCAATGAATGGTTCGGAGTTGTTGCTGAGTTGTCAATGAGTGTTGTGAGTCGTGGTGAGAATGTTATGAACTCTATTCAGTTGACGAACTTTGGAATGTCAGGCAATGACTTGAGAGTGCGCGCAAGGGCTATATATAGTGTGGGTCTGTGTAGTGTGGGAGAGACGAGTGGAAAAAAGATAGAAGAGACTTGTAACGTCAGTGTGTGGACGTTCGGCCTGAGCTGTGTTGTTGACGGATGGTGTTATCGAGGTTGCTCGAACACTGGAAGGCTGTGAGCCTGTATGCCTGTGCGGTGATGTCTCGAACACTGTAAAGACTGTGAGCCTGTAAGCCTATGCCGTAATGTCTCGATGGCTGTATGAAGGATTTATACGTGTATTTATAGTTCAATAAAGAACACATTCTATTCGACAAGAGTCTGTCTTTATTAAGATTGTATCCAGAACCCAGTACGCAACAATAGGGATTAATAAAAATTTCAGCTTGATATATGAAATGTGAATTATATTGAATTTTCTGTTGCTGTTGAAATACAAGCACCAAAAAATGTAGGGGATATTTGTGTCCAGAGTACACTGTTTGCGCAAATCGATAATATTCTCCCTTAGTTAAATCATTAAACCTTGAAACACTAGAGTATAGACGAACCAAGAATCATCTCATCATGGGTAATCTTGATTTTCCCTGGTATCTTATCTTATCTTTACAGACTCTCCTTCTATAAAGAAGATTATTGCATCCTAGGTTTATCTATGTTTTGTGTTTAGTCCCGCATTCTTATTAGAGTTTTAAATAATGATGAAGGGTTGGCTTTCCTGGTTTCTTCAGACAACATATCCATACCCGATTTCCGGGTGGGAAGAAAGAAAACTTATATTTGTGTCCGGAATAAACTGTATTGGGCATTAGCCATATGGTTATTTCTGGATTTGTAATATTTATTGTAATTAATGTTAATAAAGGGAAATTCTAATGCAAAATTAAACAGTGAGTAACTTAGAAGTTAGAAATGTTAGAGCTGGAAAAGATAATAGATTATTGAAATTGTTATATTTAGACACCACAAGTACTTGCCAAAAAAGAACTTTTTATTTTTTTCTATTTCTTTTTTATGTATGATTTTATTTTATTTTATTCATATAAAATATGAACTATTTTTCAGAAATGTATTATAAGACACATAAGTATTAAATAAAATTAAATATATGTAATTATAAGTACGATTTTACGACAACAAGAATTTGGATATTAATAAATTTGATCATTTAATTATATTTTTAAAAACTTGGTGCAAATTAGTTTTTCTATTAAAATTAGCACAAGGCTTTGGTGGAATGGGCTGACTTTGAAGGATTATAATATCACACCTATAATAATTCTTTTAAGTTTGAAAATGAACACCAATTTAAATTTGTGTATGCAGTGAATATTGTTTAACATGAAACTGAGTTTAGTCAACAATTTGTTGGATATCATCCAGAGTATTAATATTTTTGTTATTCCACACTTAATGACTTAATCTTAATGACTGCCAACCAGTTTTAAAAACACCAATAAAATACTAAAATGTATAAATTAATATTATGGTTGATGTTCCTTCTAGGGTGTTCCCTTTAATGAAACGGCTAAACCCTATTAATTTATATAAATTGTTTACACTTACCTTATTAGATACACCACAAGAGACATCCAAACAGAAGTCATTACCAATTGCAGTTAGTACCACAACACTCTTTGCATTCTCAAATATCTTTTGTAGGTCTGACGAGATCTTCTTCATAGCCAGAAAGTCATTTCTTGTTTTACAAGATCGTACCTGGAAATAATATAAGCTTAACTTAGAGGTGACTCATGCTTTTCTAATTAGATGGAAAGTTTGCTTCAAAATTTAAAATTCAAAAATTTTTGGAAAAGTGATAAATGTTTTTAGTCAAAAAAATATAGAATTAAAGAGTTTGAATTTAAAATTGATCATTTAAATAATATAAATAATAATGTTACATTTAATATATTTCTAGATAAAACAGTTTTTTAGCTTAAATAATGATTTACATTTATATAAAATGACATTAAATGCTTTGGGTATTTTCAGACATAAAATTTGCTCACTAATAAATTCAATATTAACTCAAACAATAGCTCTGAGAACTTTTCGTGCAGAATTTCTTTAAATAAATAGAATGCATGCATCGTGTTTTTAAAGTTCATTACTTAATGCACGTTATTATTTTTTAAAAATTTTAAATAAAGATAACAATTGTTTTATCAGAATCTTTTTATCCAGTATTATGATGTGCTTGAAATATAAAGATAATTCTCTAGTTTAAAAGTTTTTTTAAAAGTTATGTGGCTAAATTTTCCAAAGAAAAAAATTGCTAAATGTATATAAACAACTAAGCAGTTTTTGAAACATATAACTTCAATAAGTAAACAGATAGATATAAAGTTATATAGATAAATCTACTCATAACTGTTAATCTCAATGTTCTACAAGTGGAAGAAAATCAGCAGCCCAGAGCATATTGTTCTTCAAGGATGTTCCCGGAAGACCCTCTCAGCGATCTGGCCTCCTCCCTTTAAGTGGACATACCCCCACACACCACCACCACCCCCCGAAGCAGTTGCTTTTGAAGAGGCCAACTGGGCATCAATTGCACGAAGTCAAAAATGCCTATTAATCTCAAAAGATTGTGTAAAGTTTATTTTTAAACAATTTCACTAAGTAAAAATAGAATCATGTCATCAAACTTAACAAAATCTCTTCTTTTTTTTTTAAACTTACACACAAAAACACTAGTTGAATATACAATTGTCACTAACAATTTTCGTTGTAACATTAGGGTTTCATAGTTTTTAGCGCATTTTCGAGAGGCAGTGTCTCAATAGCCACTGCCTTTTCGAGAAGTCGAATGCGCTATTGCACCCGTTTTGTCCGTCCGCCTGTCATCACCCTAGATCTCAGCAACCATAAGTCCTTTTTCGAAACAAGCTTCAACATTCAACTACTTTCAACAAGATTGACAGCCACGATCTATCAAACAACAATTGATGGAGTATTTGGGCGATTAGCTGATTACAATTTAGAATGTTTCATTTATGAGTCCTATTTCAGTGACCACAAACCAATTGTAGTTAGATTAAAGAGAAAATTAAAAAAATTTAAAATGTAAAGAAATGACTTTAAAATAAAAAAAAATGTCAGGTATATTCATTACACAAGAAAATTCATAAAAATATGTCTAAAATCTAAACACAATTACTGATAGCTACGTAATGCGGATATCTAACATAAGTACTGATACATAATACGAAAATGCGCTAATACGTCCTGAGTCCAAAAAGGGACCAGGCATAACATGATTTTTTTACTATGCATTTACTTTATGTAATATTTGATTTATAATAATAATTACACATAACTGTAACTCCATTTAAATAACGAAATCTTAATTAGTAAATATACCTTTTCATATTCTTGATGAAGCAATCTTGCCATTTTTATCACAGTTGTTTTTGGTCCTGTAATTTCAAATTCTAACTCTCCAGTCTCTTGATCCACATTAATTTTCAGATGGCAATCGTATTTATCAAGTGCTTTATTAAAATGTAAACATGTTAACAGTATGGGAATACATTGATGTTCAAAGAAAACCATAGTTTTGTGAAAATTATCTGAAGACTTTCCTTGATCGGGATTTTTTGAAGCACCAGAAATGTTTGACGAAGCTTCTGGAACAATATTTTCAGATAATTTTAGGGATGGCTTTTTAAGATTAATTGGAGCTGATGGTTGTGTATAGATGTTTTGTAATTTGTGTTCAGCAACTCTTCCAATAGAAATCCTTTCATTTATTTTAAGTACAGGCTCTTGAAAACACTCAAAATATGGGCAGACAGTCAGTTTTGTTTGACCAATATGCCAGTCCTTTTCACACACTTCTAGTACAGTATCTGTATTAAATTAAAAAATATTGTAAAAATTGCTATTTGTTATCAACCTTTTAAATTAAAAATTGGTAAAGATTCAGCCAGAGAAATGAATACACAATTTAGAAAAAGAAAAACTCAGGATAAAGATTGGATACACAATTTATTTAGACATCATTGTATAAATACAAGTGAAACCTGTAGCTGAGAGTGGCATCATTAGCTTAGCTTCAAATTTTTATAACTTATTGTAGTGCTTGTACAGATTTTGTTTTTTTTAAAATGTGTTCGATTAATCATTTAAAAAAATTAATCTATTAATCTCTATTAATATTACAACACATATATAGATCCCGTTAAGTCGTGATTCATTATTTTGCGAAATAGTTTAAGTCATAGTAATTCCACGTCTTCCCCATTCGTGATGTAACACAGCCAATTCTATGTGTTATGCAAAACATGGAGAAATAATGACACCAGGGAAAAGTATGTAACAAAATATAAATTATTAATATATTCTGAGGAAAAAAAATTCATCGAATTTTAATCGATCAAATTAATTGTAATCGATTTTTTAAAATTTAACGATTAATCTATTTATTAATAATTAATTTCCGCATTTCATGGGGACTGTGAAAATCATTAGTCTAAGGCAGTGGTTACCAAAGTGGTCCAAACGTACCCCCAGGGGTCCGCGGAAACGTTCAGGGGGTCCATCGAAAATTAACGTTGATTTGGGGGGGTCCCTGAACAACGTCAGGGGGTCCGCGGAAGGTTTAGTGTAAAAGTAATACAATTATGCTTTTATTATTATTATTATTATTACGGAAATAAAAATAAAGAATAATGTTGTAGCGATCTAGAGGTTCTGAGATAAAAAAAATAAGTTGTTTCACCTAGAAACTGAAAAAAAACTACGATATTTCCACAGCTGAAACCAATCTAAATGCTTAGTTAATGGAAAGGCATGCCAAGTTTGATGCTTGAGAAATGTGGGGACTCTATAGAAATAGACAGTAGATAGATTATAAAAAATACAATCTTTTAACGGAAATGACGATGATTGCAGGGTTGGGTAAATTTTGACGTGTCGATAAGTCATATTTATCGAAGGCAGGAAGAATCCAGCTTTCCTTTGATACCCTATTTGGTATGATTGGACGTTTCATAGTACACGAATCAAGTCAGCAAAAATACTTTTTTTTAAAATTCAAATTTCGACGAAACACATTTTTATAGGGTTAGAAAAATAATATTAAAAATATTTTTATATATAGACTATATTCTGATTTTAAAAAATTAAAAATGTAAATAAATTAGAAATCTCACCCGCACTTCTTCCCCCCTCCCCCCCCCCCCACGCGCCTTTTTTTGGAAATTTTTAGATGGTGCGGTGTGAGACAGACTTTTAGTTTTAGCCGGCGACACAACTTTAATGCTACATGCATTACTTGCCTACAATATAAAGTCTAAAAAAGCCGTAATATTTATTTTTGTGTAATACAAATTTTCCCACGCTAAGGCTAAAAGAAGCTTAGTATTGATAGCTGAAAGTTTTTATAAAGAGGGGTCTAGCATAATTTTTTATTGTTATCCAGGTAGTTTGTTTTTGAATGTAAGTATAATAAATATTTGAATACAATTTATATCTTTTGAAATCAATATGTTACACATTTTCAATAAAATAATGCCTTAAGGTTAATTTATTTTTAAAAAATAGAACTTTATTTTAAAAAATAATTAAATAAACTTAAATCCTTAAGTCTTACGTTAAAAATTTCGAAAGGATTGTACTGCAGCATTCCATTGAAAAAGTTATTAAATAATATTTGATTACCTTTTCAAATATACATTTTATATAAAATCGTTCTTATATTTTTGAGCCCTTTTTAATAGATGAGTGAACCCAAGAAAGGCTGTAGTCAGTAACTGTTGAATATTTGAAGTATGGCTTTATTTCATCACCAGGAAATAGTATTTTACCAATGTTTCTTCTTTTTAAAAAACATTGTCGAATGATTCTTTGCAACTGAAACCTTCCAAGGTTAAAAACATTTAATAAAAATCCATAGTTATAAAACAGATAGAGATGTAACTTTTTTTTTTTTTTTTTTTTTTTTTTTTTTTTTTTTTTTTGAAGCGTCAAAGAAACACATTTGAAAAGGCCATAACTTTAAATTATCATAGGGACTATATCTAATATGTATTGAGGTGATAAGCACGTGTTGTACAAACCTGCTCTCGACATTACAAATGAGTTCCACTGACCAATAATTCACTCCAAAGAAGGATTGACGAAATTGTTCAGTGTGTTGAAAATCTTTTTGTGAGTACTTAAAAGCAATGCATATTCTCTACAGCTTGAAGAGTCCACTTTATCAGGAAATGGGACTTACTTTAAGCTTATGTCAAATATGTGGGGGGAAAAAAGAAGAAAAAAATTGCAAATAACAGTTGTTTGCTAAATGTTTGGAAACAGATACGAAAGGTGAAACGTTATTTTATTTTACCACGTTTTTCTTAGTTTGCTTTCTTGGATGTTTGTCTTTCCGGGGCAAAAATTGAATTCCTTTTTTGAACCACTTCTGATCATCCAATTTTGATGAAATTTTGCATGCATACTTGATTCACATGACAATTTAATATTTCATTAATGATGACATAACAACTTTATCGCCTTCGAGTAAACGTGTATGTTCGGCAAATGGTTGCAGAAGCTTCAGTAACTGATCTATTTTTTGCCAGTCACTTGAAAGAAGAGTGTCCCTTTTCATTTCTTTCGCTACTGCATTCACACTAACCTTCAGTTCAATTAGTCGCTGCAGTAGAAGGAATGTGCTTTACCATCTTGTGGGACAATCTGCAATAAGAGTTTTCTTGCTCTTCAACACTAGCTTTTGTGTTGCAACATATGATTTTCTAAACTTTTCAACCATACGCCTGGCTGAATCAAGTATCGGTTTTATCACAGCACACTTTGACATCTCATTAACAACTAGCTGCATAGTATGAGGCATACATGTCATGCGTTTCAATTTCAAATAGTGACCATCAACAGTCGTTTCTGCCCTTGCATCCTCATATTCTTTATCTTCATTAATATTGTCAACCTCATTATCCTCTTCCTCATCAGAATCAGAATCTGTGCCAGTGGCAGTTTCGCATCTATCAACAAACATGGTTTTAAAAGCTTTTATCATGTTAGCGCCATTGTCCGTAATAACTAGCATGACTTGGCTAGTTTTTATTACCACGTTTTTCTTGAATTCCTTTTTTGAACCACTTCTGATCATCCAATTTTGATGAAATTTTGCATGCATACTTGATTCGCATGACAATTTAATATTTCATTTATTATAGTACTCAATTCTACTTAATTAATTAATTAATTACTAATCAAATGTCAATGATTTCTTGTGTGTGAGGGAGACAACCAAGGAAATACAACAACAAAGGGAAGTTTTTCTTAGTTTGCTTTCTTGTCTGGATGTCTTTCTTGTCTGGTTGATGAAATTTTGCATGCATACTTGATTCACATGACAATTTAATATTTCATTAATTATAGTACTCAATTCTACTTAATTATAGTAGAATTAAATTCTATTTTTCCTTATATGGAATAACTAATCAAATGTCATTTGAACCACTTCTGATCATCCAATTTTGATGAAATTTTGCATGCATACTTGATTCACATGACAATTTAATATTTCATTAATTATAGTACTCAATTCTACTTAATTATAGTAGAATTAAATTCTATTTTTCCTTATATGGAATAACTAATCAAATGTCANTTTGAACCACTTCTGATCATCCAATTTTGATGAAATTTTGCATGCATACTTGATTCACATGACAATTTAATATTTCATTAATTATAGTACTCAATTCTACTTAAATGAAAACTAAAAAGTATAAAATAAAAATATTTTAAAAAAAGTTTTAAAGATACCACGTTTTGTGAACTAAAAAGAAGAAAATAAACTAAAAACGTGGGGCGCATTCGGCTGAAATTAAATGAAGTATCATATATAGACTGTGGAGGAATTTGAAACTGAAAAGTTTAATGTAATAGCATTAATAGACCAAATTTCAGCCGAATGCGCCTGACGTTTTTAGTTTATTTTCTTCTTTTTAGTTCACAAAACGTGGTATCTTTAAAACTTTTTTTTAAATATTTTTTTCTGAATTAAAAAGGTTTTTCAATGTAAAAGCTATACCCTTGAATAATATCATTTCTGTTTCTACTGACGGTGCTCAGGCAATGGTAGGAAGATACCGAGGATCTGGCACACTTAAAACAAGCTGTACCAAATGTATGTTCAGTGCATTGTGTCATTCATTGACATAAATTAGTTGCAAAAATCTAACTCAGCGTTGGCATGAATCTCTAGATTATCTCATTGGAGCAAATAATAAAATCAAAAGGAATGCTTTAAGTGAGAGATTATTTGTTAAACAGTGTTTGAAAAATGATGAAAATTATAGTCGTCTACAACTTCACACAGAAGTTCGTTGGTTATCTGAAAGTTCATGTTTAAATCAATTTTATGTTCACTTTAATTCAGTGCTGGAATTCCTGGAAGGCGAAGACAATGATTTGAGACAAAATTTAGTGAACTAACAAATGACTTAGACTACATGCCAGATTTGTTTGCCAAATTTTACGAACCTAATTGGAATCTACTAAGTGACCAACTAAATTTAATCGAAACTAAAAGCGTACTATCTGCATTTGTTGCAAAACTTTTTCTGTTTAAACAAAATTTGGGAAGAAGATAATGTTCTCAGATTCAAAATCTTAAGAAATCGCAAAATAGAAATGAAGACTTGCTTGCCTACTGTCAGCACTTATTAAAGGCTCTTCATGCAGACCCAAACTAAAGATTTTAAGACATTCTTCACTTGGATATTCCCAAGTGGGCATTTAAAACTTTGCTCAAGGACAAACTCAGATCGCAGACATAGATGAGGCACTACTAATACAGGAGCAGCTAACTGAATTATCCACAAATGAGGAACTTAAACAATTGTCTGAACATGGATAACACAAATTCTGGTTACAAAAAGAAACCCCAATTTTATATACTGCTTTATGGGTTATTATACAAAAGTTGTTGTTTGATTTCCAGTCTTTCTATTTGGTAGAATGTGGATTCAGTGCAAGTATGAACCTCATCACAAACAAAAGAAACCCACAGGCATTAGTACTTGTGGGGATTGGGTTTGCTGCTCACAAACATTAAACCGGACATAAGTACACTCATAAAATTATTAAAAATCTCACTAAATTTATCCAAGTCAATATTTTTTTAAAAAGAAATTTAACAAAAGTTAAATTTAAATAAATAATTCTTCAAAAAAATTTTTCGAATTTGTAAATTTGTATACTATACATGCATTTAGCTTTTTCACTTGGGGACAAGTTGGGGATCCGAGGGCAAGTTTTGACTATAAAAGGGGTCAACAGGTTAAAAAAAAAAGTTTGGGAACCACTGGTATAAGGCTTAAAAAATTAAGGGTGAGTAGCAATTTGACAGTTAGCTTTTGTCTGAGAAAAATTTGACGAGCTAAAAGATAGGTCTTGGGAGTATTTTATAGTGATTTCCCATGTTGTATATAAGAAAGATGATATTTTACAATTTATAAAAGTTAGGTAGCATAAAAAATACAGTACAATTAAGCTATCATTAAATTTTTAATATTCAATTAATACTATGAAGTAGAAATAAAAAGAATTTTTTAATGGCAAAATAGATTTTATCTTTTGTTTTTTGTTGTCGTTAATTTTTATAAATAAGGAATAAAAAGTAACATGTCAGAAAGAATTTTTTTAAATTTACTTATTCCAAGTTCTCATATTATTAAGATTGCCTTATAATATAGAACATGTTTACTTCCCTATAAATATATTATCTAAGTTAAATATTTCACCTTCAATAAATTTCTTAATTACACGTAACTGTTACAAAATCTAGATTATTTAAATAGTACTAAAGCTTAAATAGACATTTAAAATGTGTTAGGTGATTTTGACAAAATAAAAATTAATAAATGTAATACACACAATGTTGAGATTATTATAAGCTATTTTAACACCCAACTCCGAATGGGTACAAACACATATTATGAAAACAAAGGCCACTGGGTCACTGGGTAATGCATGGCATTCTTATAGCCGTGGCATGTGAACGCTGCATCACTTGTCCACAGACCGGTGTGGTCTGTGGACACAATAGTCTGTATAGAAGGATCGTCTGTATAGAAAAGAGTAAATGGAAAAGACTAAACAGGGTAAGAGTTAGTCTGACAGGACGTAACAAAACAGCGAACGTTTCGGCAGAGAGCCTTTTTCAACGGACATACAAGACACAAATAATACGAATATAAAACATAAAAACTTAGCTGCGGTGAAATCCAAAGAGTCAATGAAAGTAAAGCTGAAAGAGAGCAGAGCGAGCCTATATATGAAGGGAGAGAGTGGGTGGGGCAAAACGACTTGGTGGTCAAAGCAAACACAACATTCATCCCATGTGATGAAATGGTCCCATAATCTTGTATCTCCAGACTGACCCTCCCGGGTGTGTTTGTGCAATAAACAATAACGTCGCGTCCATTGAGGTGTGGGAAGACGGGACACTGTCTTGTGTAATCGCCCGAATGTGTATAGAAATGCTGCACAAAAATGACCTCCCTGTCTCACCTCTGTATTTTAAAGGGCAACGCTTACATACAATGGTGTAGACAACATTGCGGCTAGAGCAAGTAAAGCCTTCCTTTAACTTAAATATCCCCTTAGGGAAGACTATCTGGTCAGTTTGTAAAACAAAAGGACATGTCTTATACCGAAGTCGGCCGCATGGTAAAGTACTCAGATGGTTGGGTGATGTGGGGAGGCGAGTGAGTCTCAGGGTTCACAATGGGGATGGCTCGGTTCTTCAAGAATATTTCTTTGGCTTTGATGTTGTGTGGATGGTAAGTAAGAACCAGCCTGATCCTATCACGGTATCGCTGGTGCGTGTTAACAAGGCGTCGCACGAGTGAAGCTTTTGACTCGCTGAAGCGCATATTGAAGTGTGGCTTCAGGATATGACCTTTGTCTTAAAAAAACTCAACCATTCCCAACGCCTTTTCCCAAAAGTCCTCCTGAGATTGACACAGTCTACGGAGTCAAAGAAGTTGAGAACAGGGAATGGAATCCATACAGGTTTGGGGATGAGAAGAAGGATAGTGAAGATAACAGTGGCTATCTGTAGGCTTGAAGTAAGCCGAAATTAGGAGGCAGTTTTTCTGGAGAATTACAGTGATTTCCAAAAAATTGACAGAGAGTTCATAAATTTGATAAGTGAACTTAATGGGTGGGTGGAAAGCGTCAAGAAAGTTGATAAATGTGTCCAGTTCACTTCTCTTCATATGAGTTACCCCGATACCGTCATCTATGTATCTCTTGTAAAATTCGGGGAGGTGACCAGTGGATTCCTGTTCCACTCTGTGCTCAAAGTGGCCCGTAAACAAATAAGTATAGCTTAGTCCGATTTTTGTCCCCATAGTGACCCCACTGATTTGGTAAAAGAACTGGCAATTGAACTCAAACGAGTTAGAATTAGAACGAATTAGAACTAATTCAGCCAGCCGTAGTAAGACGTGTGTGGGTATACTGGGGTGGGGTTGCCTGTCCAAAAATTATTGCACATTCAGAAAGCTATCGTTGTGGGAAATAGATGTATAAAGGGAATATACATCAAGGAATCACAGATTTTTTTGTCCGGATTGATGGTTTAAGAGCTGGACAAAAACAAGCAGAGACAATGTCTTGTCTCCAGACAATTCAATGGACGCGACCATATGAGCGTCAAGGACCTGGCAGCAAACAATATTGTCTCTTGCACAAACACAACCGGGAGGATCAGTCTGGAGATACAAGATTATAGGACCTTTGCGCCACATGGGATGAATGTTGTGTTTGCTTTGACCTACTAGCCATTTTGCCCCACCCACTCTCTACTTTCGGTGGTCGGACAATTCGACCCCGGACAGTTTGACCCTGCCAGTTCGACGCCAGGACGTTTCGACGCCAGGTCGTTTCGACGCCAGGTCGTTTCGACCCCGGTCGGTTCGACCACGGACGGTTCGACCCCGGACGATTCGACCCCGGTCGATTCGACCCCGGACAGTTCGACACCAGGACGTTTCGACCCTAGGATGTTTCGACCCCGGACGATTCGACCCCTTTCTCTTTAAGGCGTGAAATGTTTTGGTTTTTAAAAATTCATTTTTAATTCTTTTTTAATTAATAATAAATAGTATAAGTTTAATATTATCTCTTTAAAATAAAAACAGTAGGAAATAGTTATTTTGAACGGTTTTTTAAAATGATAGTATGATTGAACAAATAATATAGTTTTATATTAATATGTCTTAAAAATTAAAAATAGAATGAGATGTTATTTTTAATAATTAAAAATAGTACAATATATAAAATAAAATAGTCTAATTTATATTAATAGCTCTTAAAAATTAAAAAATAGAATGAGATATTTTTAATAATTAAAAATAGTACAATATATAAAAGTATAATATATATTTAAAAAATAAGAAACATTATATTTGAGAATTTATTTTCTAATAGGAAAATGGAAAAAAGTATATACACTTACAAAAAGTTGACATATATTTTGAATTCATGATTGTGATAAATGCGCCATTCCTCTCAGGTAGGTCAAGGCGTTGATGCGTGTGTATGTTTGCAATGGTCGTTCGACACGTTTCTGCAGCTCACCATAACGATTGCGCCTAGGCTGCTGTGTTCCAGTAACAGCTTGTAATAGAACTGACTTTTTGGAATTGCAGTCCTTCAAAATTCCATCCATAAACTTCCACATTGTTGGATGTTGACAGCTGAAAAGGGATTGCAAGCCATGATGCCATCCCTCACAGATGTTGCTTGTTCTAGCAAGTCCACTAGCTGCATCACTTCTTTTATTCTATGTTGGAATGCTAAACATAGATGGCCCATACTGTTCCGCCCTTCCTCGCACACGGCGTCTACGGATGTATGTGTGCTCAAAGTATGTTATTAATTCTTCCATGCGTTCGATTCGAGGCATGCCATCGACTAGCTCATCAAAGATGTCTGCAACATCTTCTTTAGGAACAAAAGCAAGAGCTGATAGGCATCTTACGAATTCACACAATGTTACATCAGTTTCATAAGCAGCTTTCATCCCCAGCTCTTGTATTTTCCTGGGAACACTTTGCGTCAGATGAAAATAGCAGCCAGTTATTCTTGCTTGAGGAAAAGCATCTCTTAGAGCATTCATTGCTGCCATTTCAAAATCTGCGAGAATGACCTCAGGTACTGCTTGTGGCATAAAATTTCTCAAGATGGTCATCAATCTATGATAAGTTGCCTGTGTCTTATCAGGCAATAAACAGTAAAGAGCAGCTGGGTTCACGCCCTCTACAAAGACAAAGTGAAAGGTATATAGCTGATAAAATATCGTTGGCACAACTTTAAATGTGCCATCACATAGCCACAGCTTGGAGCGTCTAAAACCACACGATCACCCATAACAATAACCCTTGAATTGCACGAAACAGAACGTGAATCATAGAGAACTACGTGACTAAACATTTCTGGTATTTCAAAGTTAGTATCACGGGGTATTGGTGGTAATATCAGACCACCATCTCTTTCACTTGAAATTTTTGTTCTGTAACGCCTCAGTGCACGATTGATTGTGTTCTTTTTTGGTAGTGCCATCATCACATGATCAGGTAAGTTGGAAGTCACAACACCTTGACTGGTTGACGGTCGTGCAAGGGTTTCATTCATTAGTTCTTTCATTTCCCCTACAGCTTTACGAACCATTGACGTGGACAGATTTCCTTCATGAGTATGATCGTCAAATGTGTGTAAAACCCTGTCATTCAGCGTCTTTACTCTGGCTCGACACTTCAATGACGTAAACTTGCAACACCTCCAATGTATTTCATTTTTTGTTTTTTTTTTATCAAAACAGTATTCATAGTTAGCAAGAATCAAGGATTTTCTCCCTCGTTTCGTCAATCCATATTCCAAAGTATTTTCCATTTTCACACACGTAAATTTCTCAATAACTGATATTGAGCAACAAATATTGAGCAACTAATGTTGAGCAACAAATGTTGAGGAACTAATGTTGAGGAACTAATGTTGAGCAACTAATGTTGAGCAACTAATGTTGAGGAATTAATGTTGAGGAACTAATGTTGAGGAACTAATGTTGAGGAACTAATGTTGAGCAACTAATGTTGAGGAACTAATGTTGAGCAACTAATGTTGAGCAACTAATGTTGAGCAACAAATGTTGAGGAACTAATGTTGAGCAACTAATGTTGAGCAACAAATTTTGAGGAACTAATGTTGAGCAAATAATGTTGAGGAATAAATGTTGAGCAACTAATGTTCCTCTTTTAGTACCCCTAAATTCGATGGTAGAAAAGTTCTTCCAAGCCTATCCAACTCCACCCCTACCCCATCCTATGTAATCGGACAATACAAGAGCCATGTGGTCAGAAAAAGGTACGTATATTATAATCCCCCACACTCCCTATATTTACCTTTCCCATAAATGTCGCCAGCACACAATGTCCTGTGGTCGTTACTTAGTCTTGTCTTCGTAACATACAGCTATTCGCCGGTCAACTTACAGTCCCTGGTCTCGGTAGACTTCTCTTGATCTCTCCACCCCAATCAAAGTCACGATGTAATCCGACAATAAAAATTGCTTGTGGTCAGAGGGTTCTATGTGAAGGTCACTACATTCTCTAAGCCCCCACTCCCAGTATTAATTTTCACATAACGCTCGCCTGAAAATAAGTATAACTATAACTTAAAGGTCACTCCTCCCTATGCTCCTATCCCAAATATACTTTTTTTTGGTTTTTTAAATGTGTAATATATTTATATTATAAATATATACATATATTTTTTCAGTCTTTTAAAGGTTTTCACAGTTATGAAAATAAATGATTTCTTTCCTTATACAGGGTGACGTCATGTTGAATGGCGAATATCCAGGACGTTAAAACCATTACAAACCCATGATCTTTGCATGTACTTCTGTTTCTTGTGTACGTTAACACCTATAGACTTGCCTGGCAGAAAAACTGATTTTAATTAGACGTACAAAGTTATCTAACGTAAATAAATTTCAATATTTAATATGCCGCATAGCAGACAAAAGCATTCAAGCTGCTGGGCCCTTATGACCTGAGTGAACGTTATGTATTGATATTTACCGTCTATTTGAATGTTCAGTTTACCATCGTTTTACTGGAAGCATGCCGTTGTAAAATGAGGTGCAGGGGAGGTGGCTAGTTTGTATTATAAAGCGGTCATGATGGCAAAAATAATGTGGCGTTTGAAAGGGTACCAGGGCAGCTTTTACAACAATATTGACAGCACCCTAGGCGAAACGTCTGGATTTCGAACTGTCCGGTGGTTATATAATGAACGACTAGTTACGAAGACGAGACTAAGCGACGACCACAGAACTTGTTGTGCTGGCGAGGGTTGTTGAGAAGGTAAATAAATGGAGTATGGGCAGAGATACTGTAGGCCCACATTGCCTTTTTTATTGTCCCATTACATCGGATCGGGGTTGTGGTGGAATTGGACTTTTTACCTCAGACCAATAGCGTATTGATCACAATCGTGATTTCGCTTTGAATGTTGACTGGTAATCAGTGTATATATTTTTTCCAAAATGTCGTAAATTTAACGTTCAAAATAACCTTTTCAGACTGTCTTTTATTTTTAACTAGCAATTTGCCCGCGCTTTGCTGCGGGAAGATTGAGTATTAGTTATAAGTTAGTGAATGCATAAAAAAAACTATGTTTTTGCCCCCCAGCGCCCACCAATGAATAATTAAAATATTAGTTCACCTGCTGCCATCGTGGAAGTGTATTTTAAAAATCCCCAACGTTTTATGCGTTACCCATTTTGGAAATTAGAAAAATAGTGCTTTTCAATTTGTATATAGCACATATTTGGAAAAAACATGTTTTTGAGGTCCCAGTCCCAAAGAGCGTGAATTTTAAAATTATATTACGCTAATTTTTTTTCGCAAAAGGGTACCCAAAAACTTCCTAAAGGTTTATGCTTCTACCTACATAGGGAATGGGAGAATTAGGGATTTTTAATTTTTATATAGTTAATATTAGGGAAAATCTACATTTTTGCCTCCCAGCCCACGGTAAAGAATTTTTTAAATAATTGTTCACCTTTTACCATCGTGGAAGTGTAGTTAACAAACCCACAAAGTTTCATGCCTTTGCCTATTTGGAAAATATGAGAATTATTGATTTTTAAATTTTTATAGTACGTATAAGAAAAAAACACGTTTTTTTGGGCCCAGGCCCTCATGACCGTGCATTTTAAAACTATTTTACGCCAATTTTCGTCGTTTTGAGGGTATCCAACAACTTGCTAAAGTTTTTAATTAACCTACACGATGAATTGTGTAATTTGTGATGAGTCGGTTTTTAATATAAGAAAAAATTATATTTGGGACCCCGGCCCCCTTTGAGTGGAAATTTATCATTCTCTTTCGCCAACTTTCATCTGGAGGTTGTACTCAACAACTTCCCAAAGTTTATGTTTCTACCTAAATGGAGAATGGGGGAATTAGTTATGAGTAGTTTATATATAGTTTATATTAGAAAAGAAACTACATTTGGCCCCTCGGCCCCCAGTAAGAGATATTTTAAAATATGTCTTCATCTGCTACCATCGTGAAAGTGTAATTATCGATTCCCCAATGTTTCATGAGTCTACCTACTCGAAAATAAGAGATACAGTGATTTTCAATTGTTATAAATCTCATATAAGAAAAAAATTCGCTTTTGGGGTCCCTGCCCCCATGACTGTGTATTTCAAAATTATTTTACACCAACATTTGTCCTGAGAGGGTACTTAGCAACTACCCCAAAGTTTCATGCTCCTAACTACACGGAAAATTGGAGAATTAGTGATAAGTTGTTTTTTTAAATATAAGAAAAAATATCATTGGGCCCCCGGTACCGAATTAGAGGGAATTCTAACATTCTTTTTGCCATTTGTGGGAAGCTTGTGCTCATAAAATTTCAAAAGTTTTTTGCTTCTACCTATATTGGAAATAGGAGAATTAGTGATTTTCAATTTTTGTTTAGCTCTTATAAAGAAAAAAATGTTTTGGGGGCACCGACCCCCTTTAGTGGGAAATTTAACATTCTCTTTTGCCAATTATCATCGGAAGCATGTACTCAAAAAATTTACAAAGTTTCATGCTTCAAACTATACGGGAAATAGGAGAATTGTTGATTTGCAATTTGTAAATAGCTCATATAAGGGGAGAGATTTTGTTATGGGGCTCCATTTACGGGGGGCTCCCTTACCTCTATGAGTGGACATTTAACATTGTCCTTCGCCAATTATCATCGAGATATTAAAGTCAACAACTTCCTAAAGTTTCATGCTCTCCACCTACATGGTGAATGAAATTATTTTTAGTTTTTAAATTTGGGCCCCCCATCCCCCCTGTAAGAGAAATTTTAAAATTTATTTCACCTGATAGCATCGTGAAAGTGTATATATTAACTCCCCAACATTTGATGAGTCTACCTACTCGGAAAATAGGAGAATTGGTGATTTTCAATGTTTATATAGCTAATTTAATGAAAAATCGTTTTCGGGGCCCTAGCCCCCATGAGTGTGAAATGTGATATTCTCTTTTGCCTATTATCGTTGGAAGCATGTACTCAAAACATTTCTTAAGTTTCATGCTTCTACCTACACGGGAAATAGATGAATTATTGATTTTAAATTAGCATATAGCTTATATAAGGAGAAAAACAGTTTTGGGGCCCCGGCCCCCATAAGTTTGAATTTCAAAATTCTTTTTCGCCATTTTTTGTCGTAAGAGTGTCTCCAACAACTTCCCAAAGTTTCATGCTTCTACCTATACGGGAAGTTG
>MUZC01003339.1:14294-30617 GCA_002072015.1 Radix auricularia
GACACAAACCCTAGTGGGGGACACAAACCCTAGAGGGAGATACAAACCCTAGAACCCTAGTAGGGGACACAAACCCTTGTGGGGGACACATACCCTAGTGACACATCAGATCCTAACGTTAACGTTAATGATGAGTAGAAACTAAATTACGCGTGGGTCTTACAGTCTCTTGTAATTAATTTTTTGATGATATTTATTCCCCTTGTCACACTTCGTCACACAAACTTAGACCCCATCCCCTAAAAGCTGTATTTTCTAAACGTATTCTGCATGTCATTAAACATGTATTTAGTATAAGCATTCACTGTAATATTGTCGTACGCGTGAAACCATTGAAAACTTCATTAAATTAATTTCCAGCTATGAAATTTTCAAGTGGACATTTGATTTAAAGTTGATTATTGTTGATGTAACGTCACATTTCTTTAACACTTATCTCCCACTCGTGAACATTCGTCAAAAAAATGTTCCCCCCTTCCCTCCGGCACTTTACGTTTCGTTTATGGTCGGACCTTATTTTGGTGTAACAAAAAAACAAGAAGTCTTAAATAGCTCTAATCCGGCGGTTCTCACTTTTTAATATTATTATTTTTAAAAATATTTTTAAATATGTTTTTTTAATACTGTGTGACTATTTGAAGTGCATTTAATTTAAGTATTTTTAAAGTAGAGTATTTACCAAGATTTGTAATTAAATATAATATCTGCCTCGTACTTTTGGAATGTAAAAAAATGATTAAATGATATTTGTGTGTGCTATCGCAAGATAATTTTTTAAAAAAAACTTTTATTTCTATTCATCAATCAAAGCATAAAAAGATATTTATGAAAGTATTAAGTACAATATTACATATATGTATCCTACTTATATTTATATTATTTTAGAAATGGTTTTGTAATTTTGTTCAACAGATGTTATTACAATTTTATGTCTTGTAAAACATTTTGTTTTCAAGTATTAGACAATATATTATACATATTATATATTACATAGTTTATGTGTTGCATATGTATTGTTCATTAAACTTTTGATGTAGTGAGCAAGTTTGAGACTCACTGTAATTGTAAAAAAAAATCTTTTAAGTGGACTACACAACGTCACATAAAGCGGATCTCTGATGTCAAGTAGCTCTTGAGAGACAAAGTTTGTTGGTTTACAATTATGTGGATCATGACGAGATCCGTTAGAAAGCCTCCAGTAAACTACTGCAAAGTACGTGACGCATTAAATAAGGTTTACATTATTGAAAAGCTGAGTGAAGTAATGTTATTTTAGGTAAGTTAAACATTTATCTCCTCGTTTTTTTGTCCTAGGTAAAAATATCTTTAATAATTTTATTCAAATTTCATTTTTTTATACCCATCATTTTTGTTCTTTAAATTATGAATAGATTGTCCCATAACGAAAACACTTCACTTCAAGAACTAACCGGATCTAACATTGTACATCCTTGTTGTACTAAATATGTGACATTCTCATTGGAGGATTGAGTCATTCAGGCTCTTATAACCTGGCTACAATATCAACGGCAAGCCTCAACATATGGGCGTTGCCATGGAGATAGTCATCCGCAGTGCGTGTGCTGCCATACCCGTCCCCGTCCCCAATAGCCATAGATCATTGGATCAGCTGAAGTGCTACAATCTCCTCGGCCATAACCCCATAAACGGGAGCCGGGTTCCCTGTTTCTAACTAGTCTGTGAAAGTAGCTGTTTGTAGGACAGTGTCCAGTCCGCATCTGCGTGTTGAGGGACTGACGTCTCCTTGACCATACCCCATAAACGGTAGCCGGGTTCCCTGTTTCTATCTAGCCTGTGAAAGTAGCTGTTTGTAGGACAGTGTCCAGTCCGCATCTGCGTGTTGAGGGACTGACGTCTCCTTGACCATACCCCATAAACGGCAGCCGAGCTCCCTGTTTCTATCTAGTCTGTAAAAGTAACTGTAGGACAGTGTTCAGTCCGCATATGCGGGATGAGGTACTGGCAGCTACGAGGCTACCGCTAAGGATCTCGCTTGCGCTGTCGCGGCATTTCATCGTGAAGCATCCTTGCCGTGTCACCATTCTCCCAGTCCGCTAGCCATTTTTCCTTGAAATGGTCTCTTAGCCACAATTTTACCCCCAACTGGGTGTTGGAAAACTCTTCCTTCTTCATACGCTTTGGCGCACCTCTTTTACACCCTTGTGAATATCTTCTATTATGTTAACACAGTTAAACAAATCATATTAACACTATTTAACCAATCATGTTAACACCGTTTAACCAATCATGTTAACACCGTTTAAGCAATCATTTTAAAAGAGTTTAACCAATCATGTTAACACATTTTAACCAATCATATTAACACAAATTAATCAATCACGTTAACACAGTTTAACAAATCATGTGAACACAGTTTAACCAATGATGTTAACACAGTTTAACCATTCATGTTAACACAGTTTAACCAATCATGTTAAGACAGTTTAACCGATCATGTTAACACAGTTTAACCAATCATGTCAACACAGTTTAACCGATCATGTTAACACAGTTTTTAAAAAATCATGTTAACACAGTTTAGCCGATTATGTTAACAAAGTTTAACCAATCATGTTAACACAGTTTAACGAATCACGTTAACACAGTTTAACCAATCATGTTAACACAGTTTAACGAATCATGTTAACACAGTTTAACCAATCATGTTAACAAAGTTCAACCGATCATGTTAACACAGTTAACCAATCATGATAACATAGTTTAACCGATCATGTTAACACAGTTTAACCAATCATGTTAACACAGTTCAACCAATCATGTTAACACAGTTTAACCATTAATGTTTACACAGTTTAACCAATAATGTTTAAAAAGTTTAACCGATCATATTAACACAGTTTAACCAATCATGTAAACACAGTTTAACCCATCATGGTAACAGAGTTTAACCAATCATGTTAACACAGTTTTAAAAATCATGTTAACACAGTTTAACCATTCATGTTAACACAGTTTTACCATTCATGTTAAACACTTTATCCGATTATGTTAACACAGTTTAACCAATTATGTTAACACAGTTTAACAATTCATGTTAACACAGTTTAACCAATCATGTTAACACAGTTTAACAAGTCATGTTAACACAGTTTAACCGATCGTGTTAACACAGTTTAACCATTCATGTTAACACAGTTGAACCAATCACGTTAACACAGTTTAACCGATCGTGTTAACACAGTTTAACCAATCACGTACTTCCTGTATCATTATATGTCAACTTACTACGCTGATCATCGTTTACACGTTAAATTTCCTATTCTAATTGTAGGATGCTAATCTAGATTCTTTTAATCGATATTTTATAACGTTAACAAGTTCATAAAGTAGACCTTGAGTGCAGTAAAATTATGAAGAATATCGAAAACTTATATTTCTGTTAATTGACTTAATTACAACATTCTAAGACATAACAAAAATATTTCATGACAAGGGAGGAACATTTTCAAACTTTGCAACACCAGGCTTCTAAATAATAAATATGTTACTTACTAATAATATTTATAACGCCAAGCTTCTAAAAAATAAATATTTTACTTACTAATAATATTTATAAGCAGAGTATTTGAATTAGAAATTTTCCACTGTAAGTTTTCTAGACTAAAAATGTGTAATTTTAGTTTTACTGCGTTTCAAAAGTCAATTGATTGTGTATCTATAATTAACAACGTAATTGAGTAGTAGAGATAATCTTTCAACCAAAAACATAATAATAATATTCTATATTTTAAAAAAATGTTTTTATAATTTAACTTTATGGAGATATATACAAATTAACAAAGCTAATATAATGGTTTTAAAAAGAAATTGTAAAATGAGACGAAGAAAGAGAGAATGAGATATAGAAAGAGATAGATATAGAGAGAGAGAAAGAGAAAGAGAGAGGAGTTGTTGTTTTCTGCATTACATGAAGAAATGAAATATGACTTATAACACGGTCACATCAACAGATAATTGACATTTTTATATGTGTACCATATAACCAATCATTTCATTCCAATTATAAAACTAATTATATTAATATGTAAATATTGGTTTATATTTCAATAGATATGTGATAAAACGAAAAAACAAATTATTTCAAAATGTAGGAGTGAGCTAGCCTATAGGCCATAGACTAGTTGACAAGGAAGTTATTTAACATGTTATCTGATAGACTTAATTGAATGCATTGAAACAACGTTGTTAAGTTCTCTCTTTAAAGTCAAGGATTCTGTATTAATAAATATTTCTTTATAAACAACATACAGGTTATCTAATAAAGCATTTAATGAAAAATTCTAACCTTTGATACTTTTCTTGTCTTGAGAATTTTTTTTCTCGTTGTGGCTATGTGTGAGCTGTGAGCGTTGTTTTGACTATTTTCTAGTTGTGGCTATGTGTGAGCTGTGAGCGTTGTTTTGACTATTTTCTCGTTGAGGCTGTGTGTGAGCTGTGAGCGTTGTTTTGACTATTTTCTCGTTGTGGCTGTGTGTGAGCTGTGGGCGTTGTTTTGACTATTTTCTCGTTGTGGCTGTGTGTGAGCTGTGAGCGTTGTTCTGACTGTTTTCTCGTTGAGGCTGTGTGTGAGCTGTGAGCGTTGTTATGACTATTTTCTCGTTGTGCCTGTGTGTGAGCTGTGAGCGTTGTTCTGACTGTTTTCTCGTTGAGGCTGTGTGTGAGCTGTGAGCGTTGTTCTGATTGTTTTCTCGTTGTGGCTGTGTGTGAGCTGTGAGCGTTGTTCTGATTGTTTCGAGTAAGAGGACGTGCGTATATCCTGTATGACTACCACGTCAGAGCCACTTAATACTGACGTGGTTTATTGTTCTATACATAGGTTAAGATGTAAAAGGAATGTGCATCGTAATCCTCAGAAACCAATGTATGAATTGCTTCTTCTACAGTGTGAGTAGTTTATTAATGACGATTTATTCCTATTTGTAACATGTTCTTTCTTTCAATGAACACTACCCTCGAGGGTGAATACTTTTATTAATGACGAAATTCTCCATTATGTAACATGTTCTTTCTTTGTAAGAACACTATGAGCCGTAGATAATTTGGATCGAACTTATTCTACACTTAAACATAATAACTGCTTTCATTTCTAAACTTTTATCCTAAATTTATCATCATATCTTACAATATGAATGTCCTGTTTGGCACCGCTTTTAAAATCTTCAACCAACACATTAAAGCAATCTGTTCATTAAAACAATATCTTCGTGGTTAGATTCACCTATTTTCTACCATACTGTCAAGTCCAATTACAATAAGGTCACTAAGTCCACTGATGTCTCTGTACTGATAACGTCACCAAGTCCACAGATGTCTCTGTACTGATAACGTCACCAAGTCCACAGATGTCTCTGTACTGATAACGTCACCAAGTCCACTGATGTCTCTGTACTGATAACAACAAACCGTTCCCAATTTCCCGGCGTTAAGAGTTTCAAGTGTTTTTACATTACAGTCTCCCTACTTACTACTTGAAATTTGTCTCTGTCACAATCACATCACGTTATGAACAATGGCACTGACGAGATCACGTTATGAACAATGGAACTGACGTCATCACACTATGAACAATGGCACTGACGTCATCACGTTATGAACAATGGCACTAACGTCATAGCGTTATGAACAATGGTACTGACGTCATCATGTTATGAAAAATTGCACTGACGTCATGCCGTTATGAACAATGGCACTGACATCATCATGTTATGAACAATGGCACTGACGCCATGACGTTATGAACAATTGCACTGACGTCATAACGTTATGAAGAATTGTATTGACGTCACCACGTTATGAATAATGGCACTGACATCATCACGTTATGAACAATGGCACTGACGTCATAACGTTATGAAGAATTGTATTGACGTCACCACGTTATGAATAATGGCACTGACATCATCACGTTATGAACAATGGCACTGACGTCAAGCCGTTATGACCAATGGCACTGACGTCATCATGTTATGAACAATGGCACTGACGTCGTCATAATATGAAAAATGTCACTTACGTCATCACGTTATGAATAATAGCACTGACGTCATCGCGTTATGAACAATGGAACTTACGTCATCACGTTATGAACAATGGCTTTGACGTCATCACGTTATGAACAATGGCACTGACGTCATCACGATATGAACAATGAAACTGACGTTATAACGTTATGAGCAGTGGCAATGACGTTATCTCGTTATGAACAATGGCGCCGAGGTCTTCATGTGGGCTTGTCACCCGGACATAGTTGTAAGGCCAAATTGTAACACAAAAAATCCCAAGTTTTCCAAAATACAACATCAACAAAACTCACTACTCGTTGGCAACATTGAGGTTGGAATACAATTAAATAATTTACCAGTTATCTTGAATACAATTAAATCATTTACCAGTTATCTTGAATACAATTAAATCATTTACCAGTTATCTTGAATACATTAAAACATTTACTAGTTATCTTGAACAAAATTAAATCATTTACCAGTTATCTCGAATAAAATAAAATCATTTCCCAGTTATCTTAAAAACAATTAAATCATTTACCAGTTATCTTGAATACATTAAATCATTTACTAGTTAACTTGAATACAATAAAATCATTTACCAGTTATCTTAAAAACATTTAAATCATTTACCAGTTATCTTGAATACAATTAAATCATTTACCAATTATCTTTAAAACAATTAAATCATTTACCAGTTATCTTGAATACAATTAAATCATTAACCAATTATCTTGAATACAATTCAATAATATACCAGTTATCTTGAATCCAATTAAATCATTTACCAGTTATCTTGAACTATTAAATCATTTACCAGTTATCTTGAAAAAAATTTAATCATTTAACAGTTATCTTGAATACAATTAAAATCATTTACCAGTTATTTTGAATACAATTAAATCATTTACCAGTTATCTTGAAAACAATTAAATCATTTATCAGTTATCTTGAATACAATTAAAATCATTTACCAGTTATCTTGAACAATTAAATCATTTACCAGTTATCTTGAAAACAATTTAATCATTTACCAGTTATCTTGAATACAATTAAAATCATTTACCAGTTATATTGAATACAATTAAATCATTTACCAGTTATCTTGAATACAATTAAATCATTTACCAGTTATCTTGAATAAAATCAAATCATTTCCCAGTTATCTTAAAAACAATTAAATCATTTACCAGTTATCTTGAATACATTAAATCATTTACTAGTTAACTTGAATACAATAAAATCATTTACCAGTTATCTTAAAAACATTTAAATCATTTACCAGTTATCTTGAATACAATTAAATCTTTACCAATTATCTTTAAAACAATTAAATCATTTACCAGTTATCTTGAATACAATTAAATCATTAACCAATTATCTTGAATACAATTCAATAATATACCAGTTATCTTAAAATCAATTAAATCATTTACCAGTTATCTTGAACAATTAAATCATTTTCCAGTTATCTTGAATACAATTAAATCATTAACCAATTATCTTGAATACAATTCAATAATATACCAGTTATCTTGAATCCAATTAAATCATTTACCAGTTATCTTGAACAATTTAATCATTTACCAGTTATCTTGAAAAAATTTTAATCATTTATCAGTTACCTTAATACAATTAAAATCATTTACCAGTTATCTTGAACAATTAAATCATTTACCAGTTATCTTGAAAACAATTTAATCATTTACCAGTTATATTGAATACAATTAAATCATTTATTAGTTATCTTGAATACAATTAAATCATTTACCAGTTATCTTGAATAAAATAAAATCATTTCCCAGTTATCTTAAAAACAATTAAATCATTTACCAGTTATCTTGAAAACAATTTAATCATTTACGAGTTATCTTGAATACAATGAAATCATTTACCAGTTATCTTGAATACAATTATATCATTTACCAGTTATATTGAAAACTTTAAGATGAATTCCTCCAGAAGTAATCAAGTTGAAATTAAGTATTTGGAATGTCCCTAAGTTTTTAAATTTACCTTTTAATTTATATAAACACACATTCCCGATATAAAAGACAACCCCAAGTACTTAGAGAGTTCTCACCTATAAAAGACAACCTCAAGTACTATGAGAGTTCTCACCTACAAAAGACAACCTCAAGTACTAAGAGAGTTCCCACCTATAAAAGACAACCTCAAGTATTAAGAGAAATTTCACCTATAAAAGACAACCTCAAGTATTAAGAGAGTTCTCACCTATAAAAGACAACCTCAAGTACTAAGAGAGTTATCACCTATAAAAGACAACCTCAAGTACTAAGAGAGTTCCCACCTATAAAAGACAACCTCAAGTATTAAGAGAGTTCTCACCTATAAAAGACAACCTCAAGTACTAAGAGAGTTCTCACCTATAACAGAATAAAGAGAGAATTCAAGTTATATAGTAAAAGTTGATCGTTACACTGTCTGGCTACACTCAATTGTTTCCTGGGAGTTTGGTTCTATGTAGTAAGTTGAAAGTAATGTAGTGAGTTGAAATTAATGTTGTGAGTTGAAAGTAATGTAGTGAGTTGAAAGTAATGTAGTAAGTTGAACGTAATGTAGTGAGTTGAAAGTAATGTAGTGAGTTGAACGTAATGTAGTGAGTTGAAAGTAATGTAGTGAGTTGAAAGTAATGTAGTGAGTTGAAAGTAATGTAGAGAGTTGAAAGTTATGTAGTGAGTTGAAAGTTATGTAGTGAGTTGAAAGTAATGTAGTGAGTTGAAAGTAATGTATTGAGTTGAAAGTAATGTAGTAAGTTGAAAGTTATGTAGTGAATTGAAAGTAATGTAGAGAGTTGAAAGTAATGTAGTGAGTTGAAAGTAATGTAGTGAGTTGAAAGTAATGTAGTGAGTTGAAAGTAATGTAGAGAGTTGAAAGTAATGTAGTGAGTTGAAAGTAATGTAGTTAGTTGAAAGTAACGTAGTGAGTTGAAAGTAATGTAGTGAGTTGAAAGTAATGTAGTGAGTTGAAAGTAATGTAGTGAGTTAAAAGTAATGTAGTGAGTTGAAAGTAATGTAGTGAGTTGAAAGTAATGTAGTAAGTTGAAAGTTATGTAGTGAGTTGAAAGTAATGTAGAGAGTTGAAAGTTATGTAGTGAGTTGAAAGTAATGTAGTGAGTTGAAAGTAATGTAGTGAGTTGAAAGTAATGTAGTGAGTTGAAAGTAATGTAGTGAGTTAAAAGTAATGTAGTGAGTTGAAAGTAATGTCGTGAGTTGAAAGTAATGTAGAGAGTTGAAAGTTATGTAGTGAGTTGAAAGTAATGTAGTGAGTTGAAAGTTATGTAGTGAGTTGAAAGTAATGTAGTGAGTTGAAAGTAATGTAGTTATATAAAAGTAATGTAGTGAGTTGAAAGTAATGTAGTGAGTTGAAAGTAATGTAGTGAGTTGAAAGTAATGTAGTGAGTTGAAAGTAATGTATTGAGTTGAAAGTAATGTAGTGAGTTGAAAGTAATGTAGTGAGTTGAAAGTAATTTAGTGAGTTGAAAGTAATGTAGTGAGTTGAAAGTAATGTTGTGAGTTGAAAGTAATTTATTGAGTTGAAAGTAATGTAGTGAGTCGAAAGTAATGTAGTGAGTTGAAAGTAATTTATTGAGTTGAAAGTAATGTAGTAAGTTGAAAGTAAAGTAGTGAGTTGAAAGTAATGTTGTGAGTTGAAATTAATGTAGTCAGTTGAAATTATTGTAGTGAGTTGAAAGTAATATAGAGAGTTGAATGTTATGTTGTGAGTTGAATGTTATGTTGTAAGTTCAAAGTAATTAAGTGAGTTGAAATTAATGTAGTTAGTTGAATGTTATGTTATGAGTTGATAGTAATGTAGTCGTTTGAAAGTAAAATAGTGATTTAAATGCAATGTACAAAATAGAAAGTCATGTAGTGAGTTAAAAATACTGTGCTGAGTTCAAACTAATGTAATAAGTTTTTAAAATGTTGTTTTTAAAAGTAATGTAGTGAGTTTAAAAGTAATGTAGTGAGTTTAAAGTAATAAAGTTAGTTATGAATAAGGATGATCTTTGTTTTTTTAAGGACAGTATCCAAATCTCTTTCAATCTGGATTTTAGGCTTGGAATTTGTGTCTTTAGCAAAAGAGAAAACTTTCACTTTATAATAAATAATTATTTTCAATTCTAATAAGAATGCAGGACTAAACGCAAACCATATACAAGCGTAAGATGCAATAATCTTCTGTATAGAAGGAGCGTCTTGAAAAGAAAAGATGAGATAGGAAAAAATAAGAAGGGTGTTTTACGAAGGTATTGTAATAAAATATATAAATTAATAACGAAATAGCAGTGTCCTGATTTCTGTATAATTTGTTAACATTATATACATAATATTTATGTTATTTCTTCCAAACATTAATATTATATACATACTATTTCTGCTATTGTCTCTTTCTAAACATCAACATTAATAAACATAATATTCCCATAATTTCATCCGTATAAACATCAATATTATATCTGCGTTTTCTTTTCATCGTTGTTATTCTTCATTACTTTATTTTGAACGACCCTTGTTTTCTCTTTCTTGTCTTTTCTATCATTGCCATCTCTATTGACAGCCTGTATCCTGTTTGTTAATTTTTCAGAAAGCCCCAACCTACACCACGTGATGTGATCATAACTATTTGTGTACATAGTCAGATTCCCCAGTATTCTCTCTTACTAACAAATCCTAGTGCTATAACGTCACCAAGCCCACAGATGTCTCTGTACTGATAACGACCAGACGCTCCCCATTTCCTGACGTTAAGAGTTTCAACTACAGTTTGTCCTTTCCTCACACTTTACTCTTGTCTCTGTGGCGATCACAAACACGCTATTAACAAAGTCAGTAACGTCATCATGTGTAAATGTTTACTACACATTTTGGCTGGAGGAATAACCTGAATCATTTGTTCTATTTTTAGAACCATTGTAGACACGACCAAAGAATATTGTAAGACAGGGGTGGTGAACTTTTTTTTTTTGTGAAAGCGTGCCAGAAATTTAAACAAAAACCCACTTAATTGTAACAAAGTGCCAACACTCGAATGAAACCTGAATATTGGGCAAGGGTCTTAGTGTCAGCTATCTTTGCTGATGTTAGAAAGTCTCTCATGCACGTCAGAAACACATTTCAAGTACAGAAATGCGTGAAACCTCAGGTCAGTAACACGTCCCAAGTACAAAAATGCGTGAAACCTCAGGTCAGTAACACGTCTTAAGTACAGAAATGCGTGAAACCTCAGGTCAGTATCACGTCCCAAGTACAGAAATGCGAGAAACCTTAGGTCAGTAACAAGTCACAAGTACACAAATGTGAGAAACCTCACGTCAGTAACACGTCGTCCCAAGTACACAAATGTGAGAAACCTCACGTCAGTAACACGCCCCAAGTACACAAATGTGAGAAACCAAAGGTCAGTAACACGTCCCAAGTACACAAATGTGAGAAACCTCAGGCCATTGTCTATTGCCTATGATGAATGTCGAGGGGCCACACTTGAACTTTGCTACATTTTCATCCTTTTAGAGCAGTTCATTGGATTTGACGTTTTAACAGAGGCGTATCTACCTACCTTGTGGACACTTTTCTGTATCTCAATATTTGACGATGGTACTTTTGGCCATTTTTAAGAACAGGAACACTGAGACTCCAGCGAAGAAATTGTTTTTGTCAAATACAACTGATTCGGTGGGCTGCTTTGAGAGATAGAATAATAAAATATAATTGCTGAATTTATCCGAAATGGGACCCACTGTTCTATTTCATTATTAAAAATCAAAGAAATGGTAATTGTCATTTAAATCAAACCTTAAAAAGAGGAAAGAGAAGTGAAAAAATACAAATTTAACAGAATGTCAAAACATTAACAACTTTTTGACCAAAGTCCTTCCTTAAAGAAAGTACTGACAGATAAAGTGACAAGAAATATTGTTTTAAAAACATCATTGCATTATGGAAAATCCAATATAATTTTAATTAAAAAACTTTTATATAACATGTAGTTTTAAACATTCTAAAAAGAAAAACGACGCTGAAAATAATTATAACGTTCCATTGACATCATCACGTATTTTAAAGTTAAAAAAAAAACGCAGTAAGCACAGCTCAGATCCAGTGGTTCTAATGTTTTGGTGGGTTTTTTTAAATCTGTTTGTTTGATGGTTTTACTTTTTTTTATTAAAAAAAAGCTATTTGCTATAGTTATTTTTAAATTGTAAACGCTTTTCCCAGAAATGTAAATAAACTGAAATGCTGCATCGTATATTTAGAAGAGAATAATTTTAATGCCATTAATTCGTGATACAACATAAATTTTCTCACCAAATGTTAGTATAGCGCAATCATCTGCATGCTATTGAATCATATGTATAAAAATTCCCCGTTGCATAGATTTATGGTACATATAATTTGATAGAAAGATTGTTTTATTTAACTATTTTTTATCTACTCCGCAAAAATAATTGTTTTAATATTACATATTTAAATATTAAAATTGTTTAATTTCAAGTTGTAAAAAATATTTTATTCTAGACCTAACGTTCCTATCAACATTAGTGCAATATGTATGTGTTTTAATTTTATTGTTTATTGAACCTTTGACTTAAAGAATAAGTTTGAGATCCACTGAAGTTAAGATCCTTTTTTGAAAATGTCACCAGAAAAATTTAATTGTTCAACGTCACGCAATGCGGATCTCTATTGTTTCACATGTTTTTAGCCCTTGACAGTGGAGGTCAACTGGGAACACTTAAGAAAAGCGCAACTCGTTGAAAGTGGAAAGCCTCTTGAAAATGATAAGTTGTGTCATGTTGCAGTTTGGTAAAGATATGTTAGTCTCTTCTCCTAATTACATATCTATGTGTTGATATTTTCTCTCTTCTTGTTTATTTTTACATGCATCATTTGTATTGTTTAAATAATGTTTAGATTGTCACGTGACGTAGTCATTGAACCTCACGTCCTTACCGGATCTAACAATGTCCTTCCTTGTTCTATGGCTTTTGTTAATTAAAACAATTGTCTTTGTAACACAAAATACGGTGGCGTTCGGTGCGATAAATGATGGAGTCGATCCAACTTTTTATTCTACATTATAGTTTGTAAGAAAGCAAAGTAGGTCACGATTCGCTAGATGGAAACTCAATTTTATTTAATTCTTATAATAAAAGTTTGTATTCTTATATAGTTTTTATGTCATAGCATCCTAACAATCAACTATGCTTACAGCGCTTTATTGAAGTAAGTAGCACACGTATATACTAAGGCAAGTAAAATCCATCACTCACTCATTAACTGACTCATCACTAATTCTCTGTATTAGAGGCATTTAATTTGGAAGATTTGTTAATAATGTCACGTACATAATTTTATACTTTTTAAAATTCCGGACAACCTTGTTACAACTAATTAAAAATGTGTTAAATCTTTGGTTAATGTTTTAGTGAATGAATCTTGACTTCACTTGGTGAATAAAAACTTAATAAACAATATTAAAATATCATATGGGAATGAACTTATTATGACCATTCGTTCTCGGCTAGGGTACAGGAGGCTTTTTTTGTAAACATTTAAATATTTATTCCTTATTTTCTCTTCCTATAAATTCGACCAATGTTGAGAAGTTTATCCATTATGATCTATTTTAAAATCAATAGTCTTTTCAAACTTTATATTTCACACCTATGACCTTGGGGAAAAGATTTTGTTTTCTCTCCCTGTATACTGCACACTTTCCCCACTTAAAAGTCTTCTCTCCCTGTATACTGCACACTTTCCCCACTTAAAAGTTCTTCTCTCCCTGTATACTGCACACTTTCCCCACTTGAAAGTCTTCTCTTCCTGTTTTATGACACAATTTAGAAATCCCTGTTTAGTCTCTTACTGTTTCAAGCTCAACCTCACAAAAAGTTCATTCAAGATTTTTAGCGCATTTTCGAGATGTCGAAATCGCTATTGCCCCCGTTTTGTCCGTCTGTCTGTCATCACCATGATCACAGGATCCATAAGTCCTAGACCCATGATGTATATATGTTTTTTGTATGTCCTGACCTGCCATTGGTGCATCAACACTCAGTTACTCGATCCGTTAAAAAACCCCGTTAAAACTACCAAAAAACTTTGCGAATCGAGAGTTAACACTGGCACAAGGAACGGGCGCCATTGCCGGAAGTCGAATACATAGTTTTTCAAGCATTCAAGAGTGGTGTGAAATCGTGCAAAAGAATTAATTAGTGTTTTTTTTAGTTGACGTCATTAAAATATGTGTAAAAGTTTAGAGAGTTTTACTTCATCATTTGTGGTGACTTGTAGTTAGGTTAAAGAGAAAATAAAAAATTTTAAAATGTAAAGAAATGACTTTTAAATTTAAAAATGTCAGGTATATTCATTACACAAGAAAATTCATAAAAATATGTCTAAAATCTAAACACAATTACTGATAACTACATAATGCTGATATCTAACATAAGTACTGATACATAATACGAAAATGCGCTAACACGTCCTGAGTTCCAAAAGGGACCAGGCTTAACATGATTTTTTGTTGTGTTCCCCCCATACCAGAAGGCGAGTGAATAAGTTCTCATTGCCTTCTCCAGTCAAACTAAGCGAATTTCTTTATTTCCTTTTAATTGTATCTTCCGAACTTCAGCTGTCAGCTTTTTTATAAGTCATATTGAGACGATTATTTTTATATAAAGAAAAACGTCATTACAGCTCTTCAGTGTCTTCTTTTGTTTACAGACGAGATCTACAAACATTTGGTTCTAGTAAAGCTGGAAGTTGTTTTGTTTGTATGTCATTAGTACGGCCATTACTAGACATATCTAAAATAACACCAACACATTTTTTTTATTACTTTCTCAATATACTCTGGGCTATCTGGATCGTAAGTTGCTGCCGTGGTTTCGTCTCACTCAATGAACTTCCTCTAATCAGCTTGTTCCCAACAGCCTTTGTCTGATTGCGAGGCTTGCCATCAACACACAATGTCAATAGTTATAAGGATGGGTGTATTGTTGCTACCCATTTTAGGCCATATATCTTATATCTTCTTAAAATTTGCTGCGTGTGTCGGGTCAGATATCTTATATCTAATCAAATTTTGCTGCGTGTGTTGGAAAAGATATCTTATATCTAATCAAAATTTTCTGCCTTTGTTAGGTCAGATATCTTATATCTCATCAAAATTTGCTGCGAGTGGTGGGTCAGATATCTTATATCTCATCAAAATTTGCTGCGTGTGTTGGGTCAGATATCTTGTATCTCATCAAAATTTGCTGCCTGTGTTGGATCAGATATATTATATCTCATCAAAATTTGCTGCGTGTGTTTGGTCAGATATCTTATACCTCATCAAAATTTGTTGCCTGTGTTGGGTCAGATATCTTATACCTCATCAAAATTTGCTGCGTGTGATGGGTCAAATATCTTATATCTCATCAAAATTTGCTGCGTGTGATGGGTCAGATATCTTATATCTCATCAAAATTTGCTGCCTGTGTTGGGTCAGATATATTATATCTCATCAAAATTTGCTGCCTGAGTTGGGTCAGATATCTTATACCTCATCAAAATTTGTTGCCTGTCTTTGGTCAGATATCTTATATCTCATCAAAATGTGCTGCCTGTGTTGGGTCAGATATCTTATATCTCATCAAAATTTGCTGCGTGTGTTGTGTTAGATATCATTTATCTCATCAAAATTTGCTGCCTGTGTTTGGTCAGATATCTTATATCTCATCAAAATTTGCTGCCCGTGTTGGGTCAGATATCTTATACCTCATCAAAATTTGCTGCCTGTGTTGGGTCAGATATCTTATACCTCATCAAAATTTGCTGCCTGTGTTGGTTCAGATATCTTATATCTCATCAAAATTTGTTGCCTGAGTTAGGTCAGATATCTTATATCTCATCAAAATTTGTTGCCTGTGTTTGGTCAGATATCTTATATCTAATCAAAATTTGCTGCGAGTGGTGGGTCAGATATCTTATATCTCATCAAAATTTGCTGCGTGTGTCAGGTCAGATATCTTGTATCTCATCAAAATTTGCTGCCTGTGTTGGATCAGATATATTATATCTCATCAAAATTTGCTGCGTGTGTTTGGTCAGATATCTTATATCTCATCAAAATTTGCTGCGTGTGATGGGTGAGATATCTTATATCTCATCAAAATTTGCTGCGTGTGATGGGTCAGATATCTTATATCTCATCAAAATTTGCTGCCTGAGTTGGGTCAGATATCTTATATCTCATCAAAATTTGCTGC
>MUZC01003339.1:43420-77885 GCA_002072015.1 Radix auricularia
TTGGTCTCTCTTGGTCTGTCTTGGTCTGTCTTTGTCTGTCATGGTATTCCTTGGTAGGTCTTGATCTTCCTTGGTCTTTCTTGGTCTGTCTTGATCTTTCTTGGTCTTCATTGGTCTGTCTTTTTATGTCTTGTTCTGTCTTGGTCTGTCTGGGTCTGACTTGGTCTATCTTGGTCGGACTATGACTATCTCTGTCTGTATTGGTCTTCCTTGGTCTGTCTTGGTCTGTTTGGTCTTCCTTGGTCTTCTTTGGTCTGCCTTGGTCTGTCTTGCTCTTCCTTGGTTTGTCTTGTTCTGTCTTGGTATTCCTCGGTCCGACTTGATCTTCTTTGGTCTGTCTTGGTCTACCTTGGTCTGATTTGTTCTGTCTTTTTCTGTCTCGGTCTTCCTTGATCTGTCTTTGTCTTCCTTCGTCTGTCTTGATCGTTCTTGGTCTTTCTTTGTCTGTCTTTGTCTATCTTGTTCTTCCATGGTCTGTCTTAGTATCCCTTGGTCTGTCTTTTTTTTTACCTTGGTCTGTATTGGTCTGTCTTGCTCTTCCTTGGTCTGTGTTGTTCTTTCTTGGTATTCCTTGGTGTGTATTGTTCTTCCTTGGTCTGTCTTGGACTGTCTTGATCTTCCTTGGTCTGTCTTGGTCTGTCGTGTTCTGTCTTGGTCTTCCTTGGTCTGTCTTTTTATGTCTTGGTCTGTTTTGGTCTGTCTTGGTCTGTATTTGTATTTTTTTTTGTCTGTCTTGGTCTGTTTTGGTCTGTATTGGTCTTTCTTGGTCTGTCTTGATCTTTTCCTTGGTCTGTCTTGGTCTTCTTTTTGTCTGTCTTGGTCTTTCTTGGTCTGTCATGGTCTTCCTTTTGTCTGTCTTGGTCTGACTTGGTCTGTCTTGGTCTGTCTTTGTCTGTCTTGGTCTTTCTTGGTCTGTCTTGGTCTGTCTATGTCTGTCTTGGTCTTCCTTGGTCTGTCTTGGTCTTTCTTTGTCTGTCTTGATCTTTCTTGATCTTCCGTGGTTTTTCTTGGTCTGTCGTCTGCATTGGTCTTCCTTGGTCTGTCTTTGTATGTCTTGGTCTGTCTTGGTCTGTTTTGGTCTGTCTTGGTCTTCCTTGGTCTATCTTGGTCTGTCTTGGTCTGTCTTGGTCTTCATTTGTTTTTCTTGCTATTCCTTAGTCTGTCTAGGTCTGTCTTTGTCTGTCTTGGTATTCCTTGTCTGTCTTGGTCTTGCTTGGTCTGTCTTGGTCTGTCTTGGTCTTTCTTGGTCTGTCTCTGTCTGTTATGGTCTCCCTTGGTCGGTCTTGGTCTGTTTTGTTTTTCTTTTGTCTGTCTTGGTCTGTTTGGTAGATGTCTTGGTCTTCCTTGGTCTTTCTTTGTATGTCTTGTTTTGTATTGGTCTTCCTTTGTCTGTCTTGGTCTGTCTTGTTCTTCGTTGGTCTGTCTTAGTCTCCCTTGGTCTCTCTTAGTTTGTCTTGGTCTGTCTTGGACTTCCTTGTTTTGTCTTGGTCTGTCTTGATCTTTCTTAATCTGTCTTGGTCCGTCTTGATCTTCCTTGAATTGTCTTGTTCTGTCTTGTTATTCCTTGGTCCGTCTTGGTCTTCTTTGGTCTGTCTTGGTCTGTCTTGGAGTGTCTTGATCTTCCTTGGTCTGTCTTGGTCTGTCTTGGTCTGTCTTGGTCCTCCTTGGTCTGTCTTTGTATGTCTTGGTCTGTCTTGGTCTTCTTTGGTCTGTCTTGGTCTTTCTTGGTCTGACTTGGTCTGTCTTTGTCTGTCTTGGTCTTCCTTGGTCTGTATTTGTCTTCCTTGGTCTGTCTAGGTCTTCCTTCGTCTGTTTTGGCTTTTCTTGGTCTTTCTTTGTCTGTCTTTGTCTATCTTGTTCTTCCTTGGTCTGTCTTAGTATCCCTTGATCTGTAGTTGTTTACCTTTTTCTTTCTTGGTGTGTATTAATCTGTCCCGCTCTTCCTTGGTCTGTCTTGTTCTTTCTCTGTATTCCTTGGTCTGTCTTATTCTTCCATGTCTTAGTATCCCTTGATCTTTTTACTTTGGTCTGTCTTGGTCTGTCTTGGTTTTTCTTGGTCTGTCTTGGTCTTCCTTGGTATGTCTTTGTTATCCTTGGTCTGTCTTTGTATGTCTTGGTCTTCATTGGTCTGACTTGGTCTATCTTGGTCAGTCTTGATCCGTCTTGGTCTGTCTTAGTTAGTTAGTCTTCCTAGGTATGTCTTGGTCTTCCTTGGTCTGTCATGGTCTTCCTTTTGTCTGTCTGGGTCTGACTGGTCTGTCTTGGTCTGTCTTAGTCTTTCTTTGTCTGTATTAGTCTTCCTTGGTCTGTCTTGGTCTTCCTTCGTCTATCTTGGTCTTTCTTGGTCTTCCTTTGTCTGTCTTTGTCTGTCTTGTTCTTCCATGTCTTAGTATCCCTTGATCTGTCTTATTTTACCTTGGTCTGTCCTGGTCTATCTTCGTCTGTTTTGGTCTGTCTTAGTCTTCCTTGGTCTGTCTTGGTCTTTCTTGGTCTGTCTTGGTCTGTCTATGTCTGTCTTGGTCTTCCTTGGTCTGTCTTGGTCTTTCTTTGTCTGTCTTGGACTGACTTGATCTTCCTTGGTCTGTATCCGTCTGTCGTGGTCTGTCTTGTTCTGCCTTGGTTTGTCTTTGTATGTCTTGGTCTGTCTTGGTCTGTATTGGTCTTTCTTGGTATTTTTTGGTCTTCCTTGGTGTGTCTTGGTATGTCTTGTTCTTCCTTTGTCTGTTTTGGTCTGTCGTGGTATGTCTTTGTCTTCCTTGGTATGTCTTTGTATCTCTAGGTCTTCATTCGTCTTACTTGGTCTATCTTGGTCAGTCTTGGTCTTTCATGGTCTGTCTTGGTCTGTCTATGTCTGTCTTGGTCTTCCTTGGTCTTTTGGTCTGTCTTGGTCTGTCTGGGTCTGTCTTGGTATTTCTTGGTAGGTCTTGGTCTTCCTTGGTCTTTCTTGGTTTGTCTTGATCTTTCTTGGTCTTCATTGGTCTGTCTTGGTCTGTCTTGTCCTGTCTTGGTCTGTCTTGGTCTTTCTTAGTATCCCTTGATCTGTAGTTGTTTACCTTTTTCTTTCTTGGTGTGTATTAATCTGTCCCGCTTTTCCTTGGTCTGTCTTGTTCTTTCTTGGTATTCCTTGGTCTGTCTTGGTCTTCCTTGGTCTGTCTTCGACTGACTTGATCTTCCTTGGTCTGTCTTGGTCTGTCGTGGTCTGTCTTGGTCTTCCTTGATCTGTATTTGTATGTCTTGGTCTGTCTTAGTGTTTTGGTCTGTTTTGGTCTGTCTTGGTCTGTATTGGTATTTTGTGGTCTTCATTGGTGTGTCTTGGTCTTCCTTTGTCTGTCTTGTACTTCCTTGGTCTTTCTTGGTCAGTCTTGGTCTGTCTTGGTCTGTCTTGGTATTCTTTGGAAGTTCTTTGTCTTCCTTGGTCTTTCTTTGTCTGTCTTGATCTTTCTTGGTCTTCATTGGTCTTTCTTGGCCTGTCTTGTTCTGTCTTAGTCTGTCTTGGTCTGTCTTGGTCTGACTTGGTCTGTCTTGGTCTGACTTGGTCTGTCTTGGTCTTCCTTGCTCTGTCTTGGTCTTTCTTGGTAATCCTTGGTCTGTCTTGGTGTGTCTTGTTATTCCTTGGTCTGTCTTAGTCTACCTTGGTATGTTTTAGTTTTTATTGGTCTGTCTTGGACTTCCTTGGTCTGTCTTGGTCTGTCTTGATCTTCCTTGGTCTGTCTTGGTCTGTCTTGCTCTTCCTTGGTTTCTCTTGTTCTGTCTTGGTATTCCTTGGTCTGTCTTGGTCTTCCTTGGTCTGTCTTGGTCTGTCTTGGACTGTCATGATCTTCCTTGGTCTGTCTTAGTCTGTCGTGGTCTGTTTTGGTCTGCCTTGGTCTGTCTTTGTATGTCTTGGTCTGTCTTGTTCAGTCTTGGTCTGTATTGGTCTTTTTTGGTAATTTTTGGTCTTCCTTGGTGTGTCTTGGTCTGACTTGGTCTGTCTTGGTCTGTCTATGTCTGTCTTGGTCTTCCTTGGTCTGTCTTGGTCTGTCTTGGTCTTCCTTGGTCGGTCTTGGTCTGTCTTGTTCTTCCTTTGTCTGTCATGGTCTGTCGTAGTATGTCTTGGTCTCCCTTGGTTTGTCTTTGTATTTCCTGGTCTTCATTGGTCTGTCTTGGTCTGTCATGGTCTGTCTCATTCTTTCTATGTCTGTCTTGGTCTTCCTTGGTCTGTCTTGCTCTGTTTTGGAATTCCTTTGTCTGTTTTGGTTTTCCTTGGTCAATCTTTGTATGTCTTGGTCTGTCTTTGTATGTCTTGGTCTGTCTTGTTCTGTCTTGGTCTTTCTTGGTCTTACTTGGCCTGTCTTGGTCTGTCTTGGTCTTTCTTGGTCTTCCTTGGTCTGTCTTGGTCTGTCTTGGTCTGTCTTGGTGTTCATTTCTTTTTCTTGCTATTCCTTGGTCTGTCTTGGTCTGTCTTGGTATTCCTTGTCTGTCTTGGTCTTGCTTTGTCTGTCTTGGTCTGTCTTGGTCTATTATAGTCTTCCTTGGTCGGTCCTTGTCTGTTTTGTTCTTCCTTTGTCTGCCTTGGTCTGTTGTGGTATATGTCTTGCTTTTCCTTGGTCTTTCTTTGTATGTCTTTTTTTGTATTGGTCTTCCTTTGTCTGTCTTGGTCTGTCTTGTTCTTCCTTGGTCTGTCTTAGTCTCCCTTGGTCTGTTTTAGTTTTTCTTGGTCTTTCTTGGACTTCCTTGTTTTGTCTTGGTCTGTCTTGATCTTTCTTGGTCTGTCTTGGTCTGTCTTGCTCTTCCTTGGTTTGTCTTGTTCTGTCTTGGTATTCCTTGGTCCGTCTTGGTCTTCCTTTGTCTGTCTTGGGTTGTCTTTGACTGTCTTCATCTTCCTTATTCAGTCTTGGACAGTCGTGGTCTGTCTTGGTCCTCCTTGGTCTGTCTTTGTATATCTTGGTCTGTCTTGGTCTTCTTTGGTCTGTCTTAGTCTTTCTTGGTCTGACTTGGTCTGTCTTTGTCTTTCTTGGTCTTCCTTGGTCTGTATTGGTGTTCCATGGTCTGTCTAGGTCTTCCTTCGTCTGTCTTGGTCTTTCTTGATCTTTCTTTGTCTGTCTTTGTCTATCTTGTTCTTCCTTGGTCTGTCTTAGTATCCCTTGATCTGTAGTTGTTTACCTTTTTCTTTCTTGGTGTGTATTGATCTGTCCTGCTCTTCCCTGGTCTGTTTGGTCTTCTTTGGTCTGTCTTGGTCTATTTTCCACTGTCTTGATCTTTCCTTGGTCTGTCTTGGTCTGTCGTGGTCTGTCTTGGGCTTCCTTGGTCTGTATTTGTATGTCTTGGTCTGTCTTGGTGTCTTGGTCTGTTTTGGTCTGTCTTGGTCTGTATTGGTCTGTATTGGTTTTTTTTGGTCTTCATTGGTGTGTCTTGGTCTTCCATTGTCTGTCTTGTACTTCCTTGGTCTTTCTTGGTCTGTCTTGGTCTGTCTGGGTCTGTCTTGGTATTCTTTGGAAGGTCTTGGTCTTCCTTGGTCTTTCTTGGTCTGTCTTGGTCTTCATTGGTCTGTCTTGGTCTGTCTTGTTCTGTCTTGGTCTGTCTTGGTCTGACTTGGTCTGTCTTAGTCTGACTTGGTCTGTCTTAGTCTGACTTGGTCTGTCTTGGTCTTTCTTGGTAATCCTTGGTCTGTCTTGGAGTGTCTTGTTATTCCTTGGTCTGTCTTAGTCTCCCTTGGTCTGGCTTAGTTTGTCTTGTTCTGTCTTGGACTTCCTTGGTCTGTCTTGGTCTGCCTTAATCTTTCCTTTTTCTCTCTTGGTCTGTCTTGCTCTTCCTTGGTTTCTCTTTTTCTGTCTTGGTATTTCTTGGTCCGTCTTGGTCTTATTAAGTCTGTCTTGGTCTGTCTTGGACTGTCATGATCTTCCTTGGTCTGTCTTGGTCTGTCGTGGTCTGTTTTGGTCTGACTTGGTCTTTCTTTGTATGTCTTGGTCTGTCTTGTTCAGTCTTGGTCTGTATTGGTCTTTCTTGATATTTCTTGGTCTTCCTTGGTGTGTCTTGGTCTTCCTTGGTCTGTCTTGGTCTGTCTATGTCTGTCTTGGTCTTCCTTGGTCGGTCTTGGTCTGTCTTGTTCTTCCTTTGTCTGTCTTGGTCTGTCGTAGTATGTCTTGTTCTCCCTTGGTCTGTCTTTGTATTTCCTGGTCTTCATTGGTCTGTCTTGGTCTGTCTTGGTCTGTCTTGGTCTGTCTTGGTCGGTCTTGGTCTGTCTTGGTCTGTCTTGGTCATCCTTACTCTGTCTTGATCTGTCTTGTTCTGTCTTTGTCATCATTGGTCTGTTTTGGTCTGTCTTGGTCTTCTTTGGTCTGTCTTGGTCTTCATTGGTTTGTCTTTGTCTTCCTTGGTCTGTCTTGCTCTTCCTTTGTCTGTCTTGGTCTGTCTTGGTCAGTCTTCGTCTGTCTTGGTCTGTCTTGGTCTTCCTTGGTCCGTCTTGATCTGTCTTGTTCTTCCTTTGTCTGTAATTTTTGCAAACTGATTCCTCGATTTTTCGAAATGAATATTCGATTTTTGCCAACTGATTCATTGATTTTTGCAAAATGAATCCTCGATTTTTGCTAAATGATTTCTAGATTTTTGCAAAATGAATCCTCGATTTTTGCAAACTGATTCATGGATTTTTTCAAAATGAATCATTGATTTTTGCTAAATGATTTCTAGATTTTTGCAAAATGAATAATCGATTTTTGCAAAATGATTTCTAGATTTTTGCAAAATGAATCCTCGATTTTTGCAAACTGAATCATCGATTTTTGCAAATAAATGATCGATTTTTGCTAAATGATTTCTCGATTTTTGCAAAATGAATCATTGATTTTTGCAAAGTGATTTCTCGATTTTTGCAAAATGAATCCTCGATTTTTGCAAACTGAATCATCGTTTTTAGCAAACTGATTCATCGATTTATGTAAAATGAATCCTCGATTTTTGCAAACTGATGCATCGATTTTTAAAAATGAATCATCGATTTTTGCAAAATTATTTCTCGCTTTTTGCAAAATGAATCCTCGATTTTTACAAACTGATTAATCGATTTTGCAAAATGATTTCTCGATTTTTGCAAACTGAATCCTCGATTTTTGCAAACTGATTCATCGATTTTTGCAAAATGACTCCTCGATTTTTGCAAACTGAAGCATCGATTTTTGTAAAATGAATCCTCGATTTTTGCAAACTGAATCTTTGATTTTTCCAAAATGAATCATCGATTTTTGCAAACTGATTCATCGATTTTTGCTAACTGATTCATTGATTTTTGCAAAATGAATCCTCGATTTTTGCAAAAAAAATTATTGATTTTTGCAAATTGAATGCTCGATTTTTCCAAACTGATTCATCGATTTTTGCACAATGATTTCTCGACTTTTGCAAAATGAATCCTTGATTTTTGCAAACTGATTCCTCGATTTTTGCAAAAGGAATCCTCGATTTTGCTGAACTGAATCATCGATTTTTGCAAACTGAGTCATCGATTTATGCAAAATGAATCCTCGATTTTTGCAAACTGATGCATCGATTTTTTTTTAATTAATCCTCGCTTTTGCAAACTGATTTCTCGATTTTTGCAAAATGAATCCTCGATTTTTGAAAACTGATTCATTGATTTTTGGAAAATGAATCCTCGATTTTTGCAAACTGATTCATCGATTTTTGCGAAATGATTTCTTGATTTTTGCAAAATGAATACTCGATTTTTGCAAACTAATTCATTGATTTTTGCAAAATGAATCATTGATTTTTGCTAAATGATTTCTAGATTTTTGCAAAATGAATAATTGATTTTTGCAAAATGATTTCTCGATTTTTGCAAAATGAATCCTCGATTTTTGCAAACTGAATCATCGATTTTTGCAAAATAAATGATCGATTTTTGCTAAATGATTTCTCGATTTTTGCAAAATGAATCATTGATTTTTGCAAAGTGATTTCTCGATTTTTGCAAAATGAATCCTCGATTTTTGCAAACTGAATCCTCGATTTTTGCAAACTGATGCATCGATTTTTGCAAACTGATTCTTCAATTTTTGCAAAATGATTTCTCGATTTTTGCAAAATGAATCATCGATTTTTGCAAACTGATTCATCGATTTTCGCAAAATGAATCATCAATTTTTGCAAAAATGATTTCTCGATTTTTGCAAAATGAATACTCGATTTTTGCAAAATGAATCCTCGATTCATAATAACAAAGTCAATTTACAGAATAGACACAACATGTGACACATAAAAACAAAGTTAATATTTACAGAATGGACACAACATGTAACACATAAAAACAAAGTCAATGTTTACAGAATAGACATAACATGTGACACATCATAACAAAGTGAATGCTTACAGAATAGATATAACATGTGACACATAATAACAAAGTCAATGTTTACAGAATAGACACAACATGTGACACATAATAAAGTAAATTTTTACAGAATAGACACAACATACGACACATCACAGCAAAGTCAATGTTTACAGAATAGACACAGCATGTGACACATAATAACAAAGTCAATGTTTACAGAATAGACACAACATGTGACACATAATAACAAAGTCAATGTTTACAGAATATACACAACATGTGACACATAATAACAAAGTCAATGTTTACAGAATAGACACAACATGTGACACATAATAACAAAAAAAATGTTTACAGAATAGACAAGACATTTGACACATAATAACAAAGTAGATGTTTACAGAATAGACACAACATGTGACACATAATAACAAAGTAAATGTTTACAGAATAGACACAACATGTGACACATAATAACAAAGTCAATGTTTACATAATAGACACAACATGTGACACATAATAACAAAGTCAATGTTTACAGAATAGACACAACACGTGACACATAATAACAAAGTCAATATTTACAGAATAGACACAACATGTGACACACAATAACAAAGTCAATGTCTATGGCTAGCCACTAACTTCCCTGAGAATTTTTTTAAGTTTATGACCACACGAATTAAATTTGCCAATTTGGGCAAACTGTCCATCTGTTTAATTTAAAGGTACTTCTTGATGATATATTTCTACATTATTATAATTGTCCCTCGGTTTTCATTGAAAGAAAATCTGGCCTTATTCTCTTGCCAGTCTTCAAGCTCATTTAGTTTTTTTCCCTTTTTGTTCTTATTATAACATACATCCCCATTACTTTTTGGTGGGGTCTACTGCTAAACTCTTTGACCTGTAGATTTTCATTATTGTGTTTGTCTTGTTTTATTGTTTATGTCTAGCGAAAGGAATCACTATAACCATGAGTAATATGTTTTTTAAATTTATTTACCCGTTTCCAATTTTTAGTTGTAAAGTTTCTTCCAAAATTTTTAAGTTATTTAAATCTTATTTGTTATTTTATTTTATAAACCCATTCAGTAGCGAAGATAACTATCTTATGTGTTAATTATATTTTATAAAAGCATTCAGTTGTTAAGATACTTATCTTATTTGTTAATTCTAGTCTATAAAACCATTCAGAAGGTAAGATAATCATCTTATTTATTAATTCTATTCTAAAAAATCATTCAGTAGTTAAGATAATCATTGTTTTTGTTAATTCTACTCTATAAAACCAATCAGTAGGTAATATAATCAACTTATTTGTTAATTATATTTTATGAAACAATTCAGTAGTCAGATAATCATCTTATTTTTTAATTATATTTCATAAAAACATTTCAGTGTTTAAGATAATCATCTTATTTATTGATTCTATTTTATAAAGCCCTTTAGTAGTTCAGAAAATAATTTATTTGTTTATTCTTTTTTTAAAAAACAATTTATTTGTTAAGATAATCATCTTATTTGTTAATTCTATTATATAAACCATTCAGTAGATAGGATAATCATCTTATTTGTTAATTATATTTTATAAAACAATTCAGTATTTAAGATAATTACCATTTTTGTCTGTCTTTTTATAATTATATTTACAGAGTTTGTAGCTGTTGCATTAGGAGATCACCGATAACCATTTCAAAGCTGGTCATGTAATGGGAAGATGGTAAAATATAAATTTTGAACACATCAAAAATCTACTTATGAGATATCTTACCACGCCAATATTGCGACAAACTTTTTACTCTCCAGCTTTGGACTTATGTGATTAAATCGTACTATAGAACAATCTTCCTTCTAAGGTAAGGTTTGTTGCAGAGTGAAACATTTCATGTGCAAAGCTCCACACCAACTATCATAGGTACAATATTTTACAAACTTTTCTGTGCGGCCTTGCAGTTTAAGTAAAACGTCGAGAAATTACAGTTAAAACATAGTAATTAACATTCAAGTGTAGTTAAATCTAACATCTTTCGATACATGTGTCTGTCTTTTGAGAGGGCATTCGTGAAACACGACTTACTTTAAACTGTTAGCTGTTTAGTTTAATGTCGAAAATATTCTTAACATTAAATAAATGTATGCCTTAAGCTTGATGCTCTATCAAAATGAGGTAGTTCTTTGAAACATCCCAAATGTCTATGGAAGTCGAATTGCAATATTGTCAGGAACGAAATAAAGTGCTAATTATCAATCTGAGGGTACCGCTCCAGAAAGAAGCGGGGATGTTTTACAAAATACACGAATATCGATTATATATAGTTAATTAAATTTGATTTTTATATTTATAAAGAAAAAATCAAATATAAAAAAAATATCTTAAAGGCTTAATTTTCTAATCGTTGAAAATTATAGATTTGTAGTTTAAGTGTAAAAATTAATTAAAACAATATGTACTTTTCGAATTATTATTATGTAATAAATTAACAAATATTTTACAATATAGTTTGTTCCTTCGATTTAATTCATTTTACAATTTTAATATTTTAGGCGTAGATCACATTATAAACTATAAGAATACGCGAATCACAGTAAATATTACTCTTATAATTTTATATATTTTTTCTTCGTTTTTTGTGTGTTTTGTTTATGGTTTTATTCGCCAACGATTAGTAGTAAAATAGACAAAATAACAGCAGGAAACTGTGGTAGTTCGAATTTTTGTTGTTTTTTTTTCCCCAGAGGAAAATTTAAGAAAAAAATTTTTTTTAAACATTTAAAAAAAATGTATGTACCAGCAAAGTAAATCTGAATATGTTTGCATATTGTTAAAATAACAATAAAGAAGTGTGTTTTAAATTTTAGAACTCTTCCAATACTGTGTTATTTTCAAGATATCCGAAGTTATCGTGGGAACTATGTTCACTTTTCTTTTTTTTTTTTTTTTAGTATTAAACATTGGAAATTATTTCTTTTCATATCTTGACTTAGTCATAAAAATGTTTGTTGTAATTTGTTTGAATAAAAGAAATATGTATTTTTTTTTATAGAGAATTCAATTATTTATTTATTTATTTTTACAATTTACATCATGTTAGTAAAACGACACATTTACACATTAATAATTTAAATATATATATTTTAATGTCTGAATCCTTGACATGAATTGAAATAAAATAAAATAAAATGTATTTTGTTAGGAAACAACAATTGATATTACTGTCTGCCGTTGCCAGTTATTACACGACGTTGAAAAAAATCTCTAAAATTTTAATATTGGATATTGGAGGTCCATAAATGATGTAACGTGTCTCACGGGCAGGGGGCTGTTACCGATTTGTGGCGATGTTATCTTCTGGTCAGAGAGTTTAAACTGTAGTGCTACACCGGGTATTGTTTAGTTAGATTTTAATTTGTTCTTTTACACCCTTTATAATCTGTAATGCAACACATGGCGGGGCTCTCATGCACTACTAATCTGTCTCTTTAAAAATATTTTTACGTGGCTAATTTCCATTTCTGGGGGACATTATGCTGGTTTAGAGAAGCTTGAAAAGAATTACAGGGATTGGGGACAGTTCATTGCTTAATTCTTTTAGTAGCCTGGCAGGAAATTCATCTGGGCTAGAAGCTTTGTTTATTTTAACGTTTTTTAGGAGTGAATGTATACCTATCTCATCTACAGTTATGTTACCTATTTCTTCCATTTTATTTAAATGTATTAAAATTTCCTTGTCGCCTGAGGCAAAAATTATGATTATGCAAAATATGTGTTAAGGGTATTAGCTTTAGTCTCATTATCATTTATAGGTTTTATTATTTGAGCCTTTTAGCGTGGCTATACCTGTAGGCTCCATTTTGTTTTTTGGATAAAGGATCATATGTTTTATTGTTACCTTTAGTAATTACTTAGTATTGCTTACGAGTTTAATGTATCGTAGGTTTTGATAACATGTGTTAGTTGGTAGTTTAGGCGAGACTAGCTAAATTTAGAATGCATTAATTAAAAAAGCTATTTCCATCCCTGTAATGATGAGTTAAGTTACGTTACTGTCTGAAAATTAAACTGCTATCTACTAGTATTCCGTCCTTTGTAAAAATATGTTTTTTTTCAAAACTTGCTTATTTTACAATGCACAATTAGTGTTGTACAAAATTCATTTAGATCGCAACTTGAAATAGTTCTTATACCTAACGGGCTAACAGGAACTAACAATTAGTTCCCCTATGTCTCTCTTTACCTTAACTAAAACAACGGGTATCTAACGAACAATTTGGTAGCGTGCAATAAATCATTTAGCGATTCCAAACTCTTTGATTTACTTATTTTCTCAAAAGTAGAGTAGCTGACGATTTGATAGAATGAAGTTAACTATTATTGAATAATTATAATAAAATATTAGCGGAGAGTGAGAATATTTTACTTTAAAACAGCGCGTGGTAGACTATTACTTTTCAATACTTTATTGTCTACTTGGTAGCTTTCGTTAAATGATGATGTTCTCACCTAACAACAGGCAAGGTACCATTGCCAAGTAATTGTTTTCTGACACAGTGAGCGACACCCGGTGTTGTGTAAACATTCAAGACCAACGGCAAATTAGTTTTAAAGTAAAACAACAGCTATGTTTTTATTTAGTTTTTGGCAATATTACTGTGTTTATAACTTTTGAAACTCTACATAAGTAATTGATTTTTTCATTATTCCAAGATTATATGGTGTACACTGTAAAGTTTAGGTATAAATTAAGTGAATTTCTAGAACGTAGACAGAAGCAACCAAGTTGTCTTTTCAAATGTATATAATAAAATTAGGGCTGTTATCGATTAATTTCAATTTAATTTTTAACTTTTGAACAATTACCGAATAATTAATCGATAATTTTAATTAAAGCTGAAAATACGATATATGAAGTCGTTAAACTTAAAATTTTAAAACATGTCCATAACTTAAGTATTTTCCCATTATAGTACTTTTAGGATTTATATCTAATTATAAGTAGTTCAATTTATATTTTAAAAAATTAAATTTTGTTATTGTTAATTAAGTAAAAACAATGTTGCTTTTTTTAAAAACTAAAATTTTCCTTATAAAAACTGCTTATTTTAAAGTTTACACTTTAAATATGTTTTTTTAAATGGAGAAGTTTGTACGTAAAGAAAAATATTATTAATAATTAATTATTGTTTAAAATATAAATCTTAAACATTGTTTAAAATGTATGCCATAAATTTGATAGCCATTGTATCGATCAAAATAATTTTAATCGATAAAAATGTTTACCGATTAATCGAAAAATTAATCGATACTTTCCAGATCCCTAAAAAAAATATTTAGATTCGCCGACATTAATTCCTTACAAGTAGATAATTTTTTTCAGGTTTTATTTCACGTTTGTTACATGCAATGATAAGTTTAATTCTATTTCAGAAACATTTTGAACAATACCTCCGGGTGATAAGGATATTATATTTCAGTTAGCGACAAAGACAAGTAATTACGTTTTTTCCACTTATTGTTGATTTAAACAAAAAAATGAAGATCATTATAATTTGCAGAGCTGCAGGTTATTTAGCGTTAAGGTCATATCGAATAAATGTCAAAATGGGTCTAAAAATTTAAAACCCACGCTAACATGTTTTTTCTTTCTAATTTTTATTTTCAAAGACTTTAATATCATTCATATTTGAACAAATGTGGCAGTCGCCAAAACAGAAGCCCATAGAGGAAGAGATTCTTCAAAATATTTGGAGGTGGATCAGTCGTACACTAAGAAAACCTGCTTCTGATACCATACTTGCCTCGACACTTCTAGCTCATTGCATGAATAAATGTATAGAAAGGCTTCTTTTGGTGGCATTAGTATAATGTTAACATGTTTTTAAAAGTTCGTAAGGTCAGTGTAGTGATGGACTTGACTACATAACACTTGTTGTACAAACGTCTGTCTGCTGATATAGATGTATGAAAACTTTGCTAGCATTTAATATTTAAATTCTTTAATCAAAAACATATCATTTAAAAAATGGAACTGCACGAACCTCAATATTAAACCACAAACAGTGCTACACACTTTTAGATTTACCCACATTATATTTTATTACTAACTACTAGATTTAACTAGATTTAAATCTTATGTTTTTAACGAATCTAAGGCATCACATTCATAATTTCATCCATATGATGACACAAACAGAGATGATATAAGAATATGCATTTCTTTAAATTTAAATAGTCCACACTGAAGCATTTACAGTACAGGTTTTTTAACAACGATGTATCAAACACAATTTTTCAATAACAAATTGATTCACCCAGAAACTAAATTAATGCACACTAAAATCTCACACGTGATCACACCAACCACATGTTATCATATCAAAACACATTTCCGTTTATGTAAATGCATTCATAAATAAACAACAACAAAAAAAAAAAAAACCAACCCACAAACAATAATAATCTACAAAAGCCAAACAATTCATTTCTATGTGCTTATTTTGACACATAAAATCTGACACACATTATCGAAAATAGTATTCAATGAAAAAAAGAAAAATTTAAATACTTGACGTATTTGATACTATTAAGGAAATAAATGTTAGATACAGATGAAAATTTGGGTCGTTTACGATTTATTTAAATTTAATCGTTAATTTTTTTTTAAAAATAATTTTTTGAGTTAATCAAAATTAATTATTCGCTAATTTTGATTAACTCAAAAAATTAAATTTTAAGGAGTTATAAGTAACATTTATGGAACGTACTCGTCGAAAATTGAAAAAAAAACACACTAAATTTCCCTTTATGTGTCATCTTTTAACCAAAAACGTAAACAGACAAGTGTATTGACATTATTTGATTCAATTTTTGAGCAGATTTTATTGACAATATAGCCCAATGAGCTGGAAATCATTCACTAAGCCTTGCTATGTTTAAGCTGAAGTTTCTGACACTGTAGTGGATGTTTGGTTTGCAGATGATATGTAAGCGAACCATAGTAGCAATTTTCCATGTAAGCAGCATGGCTGCGCTGATATTTGACCGACGCCGCGCATGAGGTAAGAATCACCACGGAGAATATGTTGTAAAATATTGATTCGATTCTTTTTAGAATTTGCACACGAAGCAACAAAGTCTATAATTAGTGGAAAAATACATGGTAGGTAAATGATATCTGTCAATGAATATAATAAACCATATCAATATTTTAATAATGACGTCACACTTTAGATCTAGTTTAAGACTGAAATGTTTGTGTAATCGTGTTTAAATTCATCTATATTTACTCGCTGAAATATTTTACTTTGAGATTTCCTGTACATTTATAAGTGCTAGGTCGATTAATCGTTTAAAAATGTAATCGTTACAACTTTTAACAATTAATCGAGAAATTAATCGTTAATTCCCACAGTCCTATTTAAAAAATGACAATGTCGAAATGTACACAAAAGGAGGTTATTAAAATGTAAAAAGACAAATTATAATACAATTACAAGATGTTACGTGTTTGTGGGTGTCGACATGGAAGGTGAGAGTGTACATGAGGCGTGTTGTTTATGATCATACTTTGATATATTAGAGGTCTAATACAACTTTAAAAAAGTGAATGTGGTTTATATAGTGTCATTTGTTGTTTATGATCATACTTTGATATATTAGAGGTCTAATACAACTTTAAAAAAAATGAATGTGGTTTATATAGTGTCATTTGTTGTTTATGATCATACTTTGATATATTAGAGGTCTAATAAAACTTTTAAAAAATGAATAAGGTTTATATAGTGTGATTTCATTAAGAATATAATCTATTAAAATATTAACAAAACAGAAAGTTTTTAAATACAATAGATTGAATTGTTGTATGCAATGATGCTAAAATAAAAAAACGGAGAGCGCATTGGGCGTTAAAGCGACTGTTAATATTTACAACACAAACAATAGTTGATACAAGTTATCTAAACAGTAAATGATGTATTCTTTTTAAACGCATTATTAAATTAATAATAACACTTACAATATTACAAGCACCAGAAATTGCATATTTGTAGGAAGGAGTATATATGGTACTGGAGAAGCACGCGACGCCTGGCTGACTAAATTGTATTTCAGATTCATTAACATTTTGTACAAGTTCTTAAAAAATTAATTTGTAATCAAAAGATTTATTTGATTTTAACAGGTTATAGGTACATAAAATAATTAAAATTAAAGTTAAGGGTACCAACATTCTTTATATGTAACGAAAGTGTTAGTAAGAGGATAATACGAAGTGGGGTAGAGGATTATTTTTATTACAATAATATCCATTACATACAAGTATCAAAGTAACTATTTAAAAACTAAAGATGTTTAATAGTAGCGAGGTTTTACATGGAGCTTGGTAGAGGATATTGTCTATTGCAAGAATCAACAGTTGATACAAGTGTGTATGAAGTAAATTGGATATTATAAAAGTGTTTATTATATCAATATTAGTTCCAGCCCCAACCAGTGCCACTAAAATTCATTCCCTCAGAGTTGACCCCACTGTGGACATGGCGGTCATACCACCAGCTAACATAACACCCAAGTGAGTGGACATATGATCCACTACTGCCTGGACATGTACATGTTGTGTACGTGTACTTGGTCTTACCATCACTCACATTGTACCTGTCTATCCATTGTCCTACAGAGATCTGTTTAGGACATCCATGTGGATGTGATACCATCAATGTCAACTTGTCTTCAGATATTTCGTATTTCTTGTGTACTTTCTTCCCTATATTAAACCAATGTCTGTACATACTGTCCAGTTTGTCCAGTAAATCTTTCTCACATGTCATACATTTCAACCTGCACCAGTCTTCCTCAATGTTTGCACCAACGACCGTCCAGCCAACAAGAGTGACCAGTGGACTATCTTGTCTATCATAGAACAATCTACACGTGGTGTGTCTTGCCTCAAGGTCATCAAACAACACGTGTCTGGCAGTATGCATCCATACCTCCCCCCACACTTTGCTGGGTGTGTCCGAGAGTTGACACCTGTCACATGGACAAGTTCCCTCGTTGTATTCAATGTCTGCATACCTCACCATCCCAGTCCCTAGTCTCATGACGTCACTTCCTCTCATGTTATAAAATGCATATGGTTGTTTGGTGTTTGGCCAGAACTCTGGTCTTTCTGTACTGGTCATTGTAACATCTACCCTGACAGTGAGGTCAGCTGTAGCTTTGATGAACTCCACTAGGAGCTTGTCATAGTAACCTTTAGGCAGGTGATTGATGTTAAAATCGTTGACAGGTACAAAATGTTTGTGACCTGGATTCTTCTTACAGCCAACTAGATGTTTGTGTAGATCTGCTTCTCCTCCTTCTGACAACTGGGTTTCATGTGTACCTGACAAGGTCATCAAAGAAAGTACATTTTAACCATCGTGTTAACCCTTTTATCTCCTCTTCTAGCTATTTACCTATTATTAGTATGTCTGAACATTAAATTTAAATAGATACACAGATTATTTTCTAGGTTGAATAATGATAACATATTTTTTGTTATAATCCAAGCATGAGTAATAACTAAAATCTAAAACTTACATCATCGTCTTAGAAACTTGGATACAAAAATAAAAGCATTTAAAATTGAACTGTATTATAATGATACTTAATAATTATGTATTAAAATAAATTTACCAAAGAAAATGTCTCATAAATCCTTCTTGTAGCATATATTTGTGTTATTACATCTTTACACATCTATATATATAAAAATCAAAGTATGTCTGTGTGTGTGTGTGTGTGTGTGTGTGTGTGTGTGTGTGCTTGTCCGTGGTAACTGACTAAACTATTCATCCGATCGTCATGAAAATTTTTAAGACTGTTGAGTACCCTCACGGAATGGTAACTGGCTACTTTTTTTTTCTCAATCTAACACTAAAGGGGCGACGGGGGCCCTAAATGTGAATTTTTGCTTATATGAGCTATATAAAAAATAATTTAATCGCTAACTACTTGCTTTATTGATTGATCTTAACCAAATTTTGCAATTAAATTCTTGATAGCCATTATTAAAATACCATAGTGCACTAAATTCTAAATGGCAACTCCTTCGAGGCTGGGGGCCCAAAATACGTGTTTTATTAAACGATTACGGTTTTTTTCACCATTCAATTATTAAAGGTCTTGACAAATAATGATAAATGTATCCATTATTATCTATCTTAAAATAAACTGTTGTTTTGAACTTTATATCTTGCCCGTATAGGCCCCTGGGGCCCTTAATGTCGTTTTGCCTATATAAGCTATATAAAAATTAGTTTAAGTGATAGCTACTTGCTTCATTGATGGATCTTAACAAAACTTGGTATATGAATACAGGATAGTCAATATTAAAATATTATATAGCACTAAACTCCTGATGGCAACTTCTTCAGGGTTGGGGGCCAAAAATGCCAGTTTTAGCAAACGTTTAAGATTTTATCCCTCAATTTAATTATTAAATTTCTTAACAAATAATGATAAATGCATCTATTAACCGTATTGAAATGAACAGATGTTTTGAAGTTTATATCTTCCCTTAAATTGGCCCCTGGGGCCTTTAATCTCATTTTTTTCTAATATGAGCTGTATAAAAATAGTTTATGCGTTAGTTACTGAGTAAATGAATGGATCTTAACCAAACTTTGTATAAAAACACTCTGTATCCAAAATTAACATAATAAAGGGCAATGAGTTTCTAATGTCCATTTCATTGGGGCCGGGGCCCCAAATGTCTTTTTCTTAAATTTTAAAGATATTTTTCCCATTCATTTTTTAACAATCTCGATAAATATATTCATAATGAAATGGAATAAAAATGAACAGATTTTTTAAATTGACATCTTGCACTGAATGTGGCCGGGGGCCCCTAAATATGTTTTTCCTTCTATATATATCCCTATATTGTGTGTGTGTGAGTGTATGTCGTTTAAAGTTGACTAAAACATGTATCCCATCGTCAAGAAAATTTTTGTAACAGATGAGTACCCTTCAAGAATGATAACTGCTACTTTTTTCTCCATTTAACACTAAAGGGGCGCCGGGGGCCGACAATGTCATTTTTTTGGGTAAAATTAGCTATATAAAAATTAGTTTAAGCGCTAACTACTTGCTATATTTATGGATCTTAACCAAATTGTGCAATTATATTTTTGATAGCCAATATTAAAATACCCCTAATGGCAGCCCCATCGGTGCTGGTTTATAGCTGACTAAACCATGTATTCGGTCGTAATGAAACTTTTGCAGACTATTGCGTACACTCCCAGGAAGTTAACACGTAATTTTCTTCGTCAATTAAACACACATGAGGCGCCGGTTGCTTATGATGAAATTTTTTGCTTATATGAGCAATAGAAAATTAGTTTGAGCGCTAGGTACTTGGTAAATATATGGATCTTTATCAAATTTTGTATTAAAAAAACTTGATAGCCAATATTAAAACACTATAAGGTCCTGAATTTTTAATGACCATTTCTTCGGGGCTTGGGTGCCAAAAGTCTTTTTTAGAGGGGGGGGGGGTTAATGTTTAAGAGATTTTGTCAATTCAATATTTAATCAACGACAAATATATCCATTATCATTCAAATTGAAATAAACATCGTTTTCAACTTTACATCTGGCTTTAAATGAGCCCCATCATGTCTTTCTTTTTTTAAAATTAAGTTTATGCGTTAGGTTTTGTGTAAAAGAATTGATCTTAACCAAAATTTGTTAACAAAATCTTGGTAGCCCATATTAAAATTCTATAGGGCACTAAAATTCTAATGTAATTTACTATTGGGCCGGGGGTCCCGAATGTCTGTTATTGGTATTTGCTTAAGATATATTCCCCATTCAATTTTTCACAATATATAGGAATATATATGAACGATGAAACTGAATTAAAATGAACAGCTTTTTGAAATTGACATCTTGCGCAGAATGGGCACAGGGGCCCCTAAATGTCGTTTTTTCCTTTATATTACCTTTACAAATATAAGTGTTACTTTTAGTCTAAGAAAATAACGGATGTTGCCAATTTTAGTACATAAAAACTTAAGAGTCTATAAATATTTTCTATATGGAACTGAACTCTTAATGTCCATTCCCTTGGGGCAGGCATACCGAAATGTTTTTGTAATGCGCGTTAATAATTTCATTCCCCAATCAATTTTACACGATATAGAGAAACAAAGCTTGAGTACAATGGCGATTAAAAAAATAATAAATCATCACTTATTTTAGAGCCCGGCCCCTTAATTGCTTTTTTTTTTCCATTATTTTTTTTCAAAGCTCTCTCTATATATATAGATTTATTTATCCATTTTCTGGCAAACTTGGACTTTTTTGAACACTTCCGTGTAGGTTTTTTGGTATTGTAGTTTTTAAAACAGATCACGCATTGGAGTCTTAAATAGTCATTTTTACTGAGATCGTTTTAAGCTTTATTTCTTCTTTTTTTTTTTTTTTTTTTGCTTATAGAAGTTCAAGAGTCTATAAATAATTACTCTAGGAAACTAAACTCTTTATGTACAATTCTTCGGGTAGGCGGCCCCAAATTTTTTTGTAATGCACGTTAATAATTTATTTCTCCAAAGCAATTTTACACTATATTGAGAAACATAGCTTGAGTACAAAGTATCACTTATTTTAGAGCCTAGCCCTTTAATGTCGTTTTTAAATACTTTTAAATAATTATTTTATTTATCTGTTTGCGATGAAACTTGGACTCTTTTCGCACCTCAGTGTAGGTGTCTGGCATAATTGTTTTTAAAACATATCACTCATAGGATTCTTAAATTGTCATTTTTACTGAGATCGTTGCAACGCACGACCGGGTCTGCTAGTATATAATAAAACAATATAAATTTGATTTAATGTCTTCCTCACATATTTTTCTTAGGGCTGCGGAAATTAACGATTAATTTCTCGATTAATCGGTAAATTATTTTATCGATTTAAATTATTTTAATCGATAAAATAGTGATTAAAAATTTTGTTGTTTTTTTTAAATTCGATTTATTAATAAATAATTAATAATAGTTCTAATTTTATTATTGTTATTTCTCCGTACAAACTTCTCCGTAATGGGAGTTCTGAAAGAGTAAAAATAACCTGTTTTATAAGGACAATCATATTTTTAAAAACATAGTTTTAAACTATTTAACAATAACAAAATTTAAATTCATTGACATTATATTGAATTACTTATTTATTTTTATATATATCCTCTAACAATAGTACGTGTTTTAAATTTAATTAAAATAAATGCTTAGGTTATGGGCATTTTAAAAAATGCAATAAAAGGGCACAAAATATGAAGGAAAACGAAAAAGTGAAAAAAGAGATTATGAGGTCTTAGAAAAAAAATCATTGCTTTCGAACCACTTGGGATAAGAAGATGATCTTTATGTATTTACTAATCATCAAACAATTTCTATACAGCTGTATGACTTTCATATTTATAAAATTAATTTGAATTTTTCATTCAAGTGCCTCAACTTTAATACGTTATTTAACTTCTTTTCAGTGATAACTGTTTTAAAAATAACTTAATGTCATTGCAAATTGCCAATTTTTATTACTTCCCTTAAAATTTCCAGTTCAATGACGTCATACATCTTAATTTTTAGCTAACAAAATTATCGATTAATTAATCGGTAATTTTTCAAAAGTAACGTTTAAATTTAATATTATCGATAACAGCCCTATTTTTTTCTCTCTCTTTCTATTTCAATCACCCGTTATAATTTAAAATGTTCAAAAGCATATATCAAAATAATATTAACTGATTTGACAACTCAAGACAGAGCGCCAGTGAATGTTCATTCTCTGTTGGGTTGAGCCGTTAGGCTCTTAAAACCCGGTTCAATTTTTCGCAGGCGAGGCTCAACATTCGGGCATTGCCGTAGAGGTAGTCCTCTGAAGGTGTTGCAACTTCACCAAATAAAGCCCCGTCCAACTCGGGGCAACTCTCTAGCACATGGGTCACCGTCTGCTCCGGGCAGCCACACAACCTACAGGCCAGTTCCCTTCTAGTGTCAAACTTGTATGCTTCGTATGGGACAATGGTCAGTTCTCATTCTAGTTATGAGAGGCTGGCTACTACGGTCACGTTTCCACCAGGCATCGCTTTTGCTCGGTCGCGGCAGTTTCTGGTATACCTTTCTGGCCGTATTCCCAGTCTTCCAGCCCTCAAGCCATTTCTCTCGGAAATGGTCTTTTAGCCACGACTTGACCCCCAGTTGGGTCAAGGGCTTATCGGGTTGGGGCTGGGCTGCGCCTGCCCTGGCCAGTGCGTCGACCCTGTCTGATTGGGCCGTGCCGCAGTGTCCGGCCATGAACTGTAGGACTACTCTGCCGACACGTGCCAGTATGTCACCTATTGTTTCCAGAATGGCACTTACTATCTTGGCCTCCAGAGAGCTTCGACTCAAGGTTTCGAGGGAAAACCGAGAATCGGTGAATACCATAAAAGTCGGGAAATTCTTTCTCTTAGCTAGACGTCGGCGTACTTCCTTCAAACCCCTGTGGATCGCGTCCAGTTCGGCTTCGTTACTACTGTTCGTAGATCCACACGGCCCCGACAGCTCTACGCTGTCCGGCCCTGGTTGGGGGTATTGAATTAGCACACCGTATCCACTTTTGCCATCTCTTAAACGTGAGCCGTCCATGAAGACTTTTACCACGCTGTCTCCATAGGCCTCGATTGTGCGCAGAGTCTCGTCTCGCAGGAGCTCGACGGGACTGGCCCGTGTCACCGCGGCATTTGCCAGTGTCAGACGTATATCAGGTGGGTCAAAGGCTTTCATGTGGTCCTCGAGCAGAGACCAGTTTCATTCGTTCCCTGAGCTTGGATAGGGGGACTGATTCTTCAAGTTCGTGGACCGCGTCCATAAAGGAGGGTCTCTTCAGTCTTGTCCTCTTCGCCATGCTCCAACCTACGGTATCGCTCCACCGTAGTCATGATTGCCTTTTCCCGCTTTATCGCTAGGGGTTCTACGTTTGACATTATTTCTACATCGGCGGTGGGTGTGGTACGTAACGCCCCACATACGAACCGTAGAGCTTGGTTCTGTATTCGGTCCAAACCCTCTAGAGCCGTACGGCTCGCAAAGGCCTGGACCGGGAGGCTGTAATCAATAGCACTTCTGACGCTACCAAGATTGAGAGCTCTTAGTAGTCTTGCGTCCACGCCCCAACTCGTGCTAGCCAGTTTCTTCACCAGGGACAATTTAGCTGTGGTTTTGGCGCATAATTCACGTACATGGTTATGAATCTGGAGTTTTTGGTCCAGCTTTATACCAAAGTACGTTGGTGTCCGGTCCCAATTTAGCCTCTTCCCGCAGATCTGAAGCACCACCTCATGCTTCAGAGCGTTCCGTCCATTAGTGAAAATGGAATGGACCGTTTTTTCCGTATTTAACTCTAGGCGCCATTGGCTGGCGTAATTTTCGATTCGGTTCAGATCATGCTGCAGCCGGTTCTGCAGTGTTGCGACGTCCTTTCCCGAACTCCATATAACCAGATCGTCAGCAAACATGGCATTCTGGGACTTGACGTAGGCTAATAACAATGTACAGCTAAGCGCTGAGCCCTGTGGGAGCCCGTCTTCCAGTCATGCCTCGCTGGATAGCGCTTCACCAAGCCGTGTCTTGATCGTTCTGGCCTTGAGGAAAGATTTTACCCAGCCGTACATTTTAGCAGTTACACCTAACTGCTGTAATTTGTGGTGGTCGGACACTTCGACCCCGGACGATTCGACGCCGGACGGTTCGACCCTGCTAGTTCGACGCCAGGACGTTTCGACGCCAGGTCGTTTCGACCCCGGTCGATTCGACCCCGGACGGTTCGACCCCGGACGATTCGACCCTGGTCGATTCGACCCCGGATACTTCGACCCCAGGACGTTTCGATCCTAGGGTGTATCGACCCCGGACGATTCGACCCCTTTCTTTTTTAAGGCGTGGAATGTTTGGGTTTTTAAAAATCCATTTTTAATCCTTTTTTTAATTAAAAAATAATTAGTTTAAGTTGAATATTATCTCTTTAAAAATAAAAACAGTATGAAATAGTTATTGTTAACGTTTATTTAATGATAGTATGTTTGAACAAATAATATAGTTTTATATTAATATCTCTTAGAAATTAAAAAATAGAATGAGATGCTATTTTTAATTAGTAATATAAAATAGTACAATATATAAAATAAAATAGTCTAATTTATATTAATAGCTCTTAAAAATTAAAAATAGAATGAGATATTTTTAATAATTAAAAATAGTACAACATATAAAAGTCTAATATCTATTTAAAAAAGTAGGAAATATTATTTTGAGCATTTATTTTCTAATAGGAAAATGGAAGAAAAGTATATACACTTACAAAAAGTTGACATACATTGTGAATTCATGATTGTGATAAATGCGCCATTCCTCTCAGGTAGGTCAAGGCGTTTATGTGTATGTTTGCAATGATCGTTCCACACGTTTCTGCAGTTGACAATAACGTTTGCGCCTAGGCTGCTGTGTTCCAGTAATAGCTTGTAATAGAACTGACTTGTTCGAATTGCAGTCCTTCAAAATTCCATCCATAAACTTCCACATTGTTGGATGTTGACAGCTGAAAAGGGATTGCAAGCCATGATGCCATCCCTCACAGATGTTGTTTGTTCTAGCAAGTCCACTAGCCGCATCACTTCTTTTATTCCATGTTGGAATGCTAAACATAGATGGCCCATACTGTTCCGCCCTTCCTCGCACACGGCGTCCACGGATGTATGTGTGCTCAAAGTATGTTATTAATTCTTCCATGCGTTCGATTCGAGGCATGCCATCGACTAGCTCATCAAAGATGTCTGCAACATCTTCTTCAGGAACAAAAGCAAGAGCTGATAGGCATCTTACGAATTCACACAATGTTACATCAGTTTCATAAGCAGCTTTCATCCCCAGCTCTTGTATTTTCCTGAGAACACTTTGCGTCAGATGAAAATAGCAGCCAGTTATTCTTGCTTGAGGAAAAGCACCCCGTAGAGCATTCATTGTGCCATTTCAAAATCTGTGAGAATGACCTCAGGTTCTGCTTGTGGCATAAAATTTCTCAAGATGGTCATCAATCTATGATAAGTTGCCTGTAACTTATCAGACAATAAACAGTAAAGAGCAGCTGGGTTCACGCCCTCTACAAAGACAAAGTGAAAGTTATATAGCTGATAAAATATCGTTGGCACAACTTTAAATGTGCCATCACATAGCCATAGCTTGGAGTGCATTATTGCGTCTAAAACCACACGATCACCCATAACAATAATCATTGAATTGCATGAAACAGAACGTGAATCATAGAGAACTAAGTGACTAAACATTTCTGGTATTTCAAAGTTAGTATCACGGGGTATTGGTGGTAATATCAGACCACCATCTCTTTCACTTGAAATTTTTGCTCTGTAACGCCTCAGCGCACGATTGATTGTGTTCTTTTTCGGTAGTGCCATCATCACATGATCAGGTAAGTTGGAAGTCACAACACCTTGACTGGTTGACGGTCGTGCAAGGGTTTCGTTCATTAGTTCTTTCATTTCCCCTACAGCTTTACGAGCCATTGACGTGGACAGATATCCTTCATGAGTATGATCGTCAAATGTGTGTAAAACCCTGTCATTCACCGTCTTTACTCTGGCTCGACACTTCAATGACGTAAACTTGCAACACCTCCAATGTATTTAATTTTTTTGGTTTTTCTTATCAAACCAGTATATATAGTTAGCAAAAATTAAGGATTTTCTCCCTCGTTTCGTCAATCCATATTCCAAAGTATTTTCCATTTTCACAAACGTAAATTTCTGGAAAAACTGATGTTCAGCAAAAAATGTTGAGGAACTAATGTTGAGCAACTAATGTTCCTCTTTTATAGTACCCCTAAATGCGATGGTAGAAAAGTTCTTCCAAGCCTATCAAACTCCACCCCTACCCCATCCTATGTAATCGGACAATAAATGGGCCATGTGGTCAGAAAAAGGTATGTACATTCTAATCCGCCACACTCCATATATTTACCTTTCCAATAACTCTCGCCAGCACACAATGTCCTGTGGTCGCCACTTAGTCTGGTCTTCGCAACATACCGCTATGTGTCGGCCAACTTGCAGTCCCTGGTCTCGGTAGACTTCTCTTGATCTCTCCACCCCAATCAAAGTCACGATGTAATCGGACAATAAAAATGGCTTGTGGTCAGAGGGTTCTATGTAAAGGTCACTACATTCTCTAAGCCCCTACTCCAAGTATTAATTTCCACATAACGCTCGCCAAAAAACTAGGTATAACTATAACTTATAGGTCACTACTCCTTACACTTATATCGCAAACATCTTTTTATTTTTTTTTTGCTTTTTTAAATGTGTAATATATTTATATTTTATTTATACATATATTTTTCAGTCTTTTAAAGGTTTTCCCAGTTATGAAAATAAATGATTTTTTTTCCTTATACAGGGTGACGTCATGTTGAATGGCAAATATCCAGGACGTTAAAACCATTTCAAACCCATGACCTTTGCATTTACTTCTGTTTCTTGTGTATGTTAACACCTATAGACTTGCCTGGCAGAAAAACTGATTTTAATAAGACGTACAAAGTTACCTAGAGTAAATAAATTTCAATATTTAATATGCCGCATAGCAGACAAAAGCATTCAAGCTTCTGGGCACTTATGACCTGACTGAATGTTACGTATTGATTTTTACCGTCTATTTGAATGTTCAGTTTACCATCGTTTTACTGGAAGCATGCCGTTGTAAAATGAAGTGCAGGGTGGTGGCTAGTTTGTATTATAAAGCTGTCATGATGGCAAAAATAATGCGGCGTTTGAAAGGGTAACAAGGCAGCTTTTACAACAATATTTACAGCACCCTAGGCGAAACGTGTGGATTTCGAACTGTCCGGTGGTTATATAATGAACGACTAGTTAAGAAGACGAGACTAAGCGACGACAACAGAACTTGATGTGCTGGCGAGGGTTATTGAGAAGGTAAATAAAGGGAGTATGGGCAGAGATGGAGTATGGGCAGAGATACTGTAGGTGATTGCCCACATTGCCTTTTTTTATTGTCCAATTACATCGGATTGGGGTTGTGGTGGAATCTGACTTTTTACCTCAGACCGATAGAGTATTCATCAAAATAATGATTTCGCTTTGAATGTTGACTGGTAATCAGTGTATATGTTTTTTTTCCAAAATGTCGTAAATTTAACGTTCAGAATAACTTTTTCAGACTGTGTTTTATTTTTAAAGAGATAATATTATTAAACTAATTATTTTTAAACCAAAAAATATTTTTAAAATGCAAAAATAAAATAAAAACAAATATTTTTTAAAATAAAAATTTCACGCCATAAAAAGGAAAGGATCGAATCGTCCGGGGTTGAAAGACTCTACTGTTTTAATATATATTAGACTTTTATATATTGTACTATTTTAAATTAATTATTAAAAATATCTCATTATGTTTGTTTTATTTTTTAAGAGCTATTAATATAAATTAGACTATTTTATTTAATACATTGTACAATTTTTAATTATTAAAAATAACATTTCATTCTATTTTTAATTTTTAAGACATATTAATATAAAACTCTATTATGTGTTCAATCATACTATCATTTTAAAAAACCGTTAAACATAACTATTTCCTACTGTTTTTATTTTTAAAGAGATAATATTAAACTTCAACTATTGAAAAAGAATTAAAAATGAATTTTTAAAAACCAAAACATTTCACACCTTAAAAAGAAAGGGGTCGAATCGTCCGGGGTCGAAACACCCTATGGTCGAAGTATCCGGGGTCGAACCGACCGGGGTCGAAACGACCTGGCGTCGAAACGTCCTGGCGTCGAACTGGCAGGGTCGAAGCGTCCGGCGTCGAATCGTCCGGGGTCGAAGTGTCCGTAATTCGTAATTTGTATAGGAGCCCTCCACGCCACACCTTATCGTATGCTTGCTTTAGATCGAAGAACACCGCAACTGTGTGGTTCTTCATCTGGAGTTCGTTTGTCATGGTCTGAATTAAGCGTAGTGNACCCAGCCGTACATTTTAGCAGTGACACCTAACTGCTGTAATTTGTATAGGAGCCCTCCACGCCACACCTTATCGTATGCTTGCTTTAGATCGAAGAACACCGCAACTGTGTGGTTCTTCATCTGGAGTTCGTTTGTCATGGTCTGAATTAAGCGTAGTGCTTGGTCCATCGGGTTGCGTCCCTTGCGGAACCCACCCTGAGCCTTCGGAATGCTTTTGGTTTTCTCGAGGTACCAATAAAGCCGTGCGTTCACTAACCGTTCTGCTACCTTTTCCACAGACGACGTGAGTGAAATAGGCCGGTAGCTGGACGGGTGTTCGCCGGGCTTCCCTTCCTTACGTATTGGGGTAATTATGGCCTTCATCCACAGCTTCGGCAGTGTGCCTGTAGTCCAGGTTCGATTAATAAAACTCAATAGTTTATTCGGCCTGTCGTGCCCAGATGCTTGAGCATTTCATTGTGAACCTTGTCTGGCCCTGGTGCTTTACCAGTTTCGCATTTGTTGAGTGCGGTTTGCAACTCTGTCATCGTGAAAGGTGCTTCGAAAACCTCCAGTTGGGGGCCCCTGCTTTGTCTCCTGGAGCCCTCCTTTCGATTTGGTCGATAGTTTGGCTTAAGTCCGATCTAGCGCCTTTTTTATTCACCTGTGCAAAGTGCTTGTTCAGCGCCCGTGCGCGCTTTGTTTCACTTGCTCGTTGGCCTTTTGTCGACGTCAAAGGGTTGGGGTTTTTAGCTTTGCCCGCACCAGACAATGCATCGATTAGCCTCCAACCTTTTCTACCAGCTGCTAGGTCGAGTTTTTCGCACGTATTGACCCATTTGGCCTTCATCGCCTTTTCGACAGCAGCGCGGACTTCGGCCGTCAGTCTGTTGTACGCTCTACGAGTTTCGGGCGTCTTCAGCTTGGCAGCCTTTTTCCGTGCTTTCGCTCTTCGTTTTACCAAATCGTTCAGGCTCCTGTCACAGTAGGGCCTGAATTTCTGTTTCCCATTTGTCCTCGGGATCGTCCGTCTCGCAATCCCGAGGATTGTGTCAATAAACTTCTCGTAAGTTTCATCCACGCTGCCTCCTGCAACGTCCAGCAGAGCGAGCTTGGTCTCGCTCTCAGCCTCGTATCTCCGCCAATGGGCCTTGCGGAACTGCCAATGCCTTCTATCAAATCGAGGTTTATCCGTACCAAGCACAAACTCAATCAGTATTGGGAGGTGGTCGCTTCCAACACCTTTCAGTACTTCCAGTCTATGCCTGGACTCTAGGTCCGCTGAGATTAGCGTTAGATCTTGGCGGGACTCCATGCTGTGTCCCGTGTGCAGCAGCGTCGGCTCGCTGTGCTCGTTTTGCAATCTGATCAGGTTCGTACCAATACAGATATCCTCAATGTATCGGCCTGACGCATTCCGCTCGGTGTAGCCCCAGTCAGGTGACTGTGCATTAAAGTCTCCTGCTAGTATCGTACGACTTAGCGTGACGTCTTCCCCAATTGGAAGCGTTATTGGGTTCCAGGGCGTATTTTAGACATTAGTTATCGTAAAGCCAACGTCACCTTTGAATACCCTTACAATTAGGGTATCTGTGTTGCTGTAGCACTTGGCTTCAAGCAGCTCAAACGTTACATCATTCCGGATCGCTGTGGCAAGGCCCCGGCATCGCCGGTCGCACCAGCAATGGTATAGCGAGTAACCGGTTATGTGAAACGGCTTACCCTTTAGAAGCGCTTCTTGAAATAATGCTACGTCCACATTCCTTTCGTGGAGTAGTTTAGTAACTTCGTGCGCCTATTGTCTAATACCACAGACATTCCATTGCAAAACTACCAGGGCTTGTTCTGGACGGCCCTTCGCGCCCTCGCCGGTTGACCGATGGGACATGGCCTGTCGTGCGTCACCACGCCCAGAGGGGTGGTATCTTCCCCATCCAGCATACAACCATTAGCCAGAACTTGGGGGTTTATAAGGTCCATTCCAAGACCTGCTTTTTTAAAAAATCAGAACCATTAATTAAGAGAGGGAGTAGGCAGAAATCTTCAACTCATTGAGGGCGAATCGGGTGTGTTTCGCCCCTTGCCCAGAGAGTCTTTCGGTCTTCGGCGTTCCTAGCCGGGCAATGTTGGGTATAGGCCTGTTCCTGTACCCAGCACCGAACCTCACGTCTGTCCTAACGTTATTAATATTACGATAGGATCCGGTGCTTGTGTTTGGCGATTGCGCCGTGGTTATTAGTTTCAGGTCGCAGCCACTTCCGCTTCCTTACGCATCCCCCAGGCCACGGAAAGGCTAACCAATTCAGAGCCCCAGTAAAAGACTCAATTGATATGTCTTGTTACAAATGACACCCTTAATATCTGGTTGTCTTTCGTATGTGTCCCATTCACTCATTAAGTGCACTTGCCTACAATCTGAGATTCTTAATCATTTAATACGTCAATTAAATTCATGTACCAGGCCTTTGTTATCTAAATATTTATTTTTATTTTCTGCATTTTTCTTCCCTCTATTTCACTTTTTTCTTCATCTGTCTATCTATGTTTTTCTTGTGTCTTACAAATATTTTCCAGCCGCTTACTAACACTCTCAGTCTTTACACTTTATCTCGATCTCTGTCGCTCTCTCTATCTCTCTCTCTCTGCGACGCATTTTTATCTCTCTGATACTTTCTGGTCACTATTTCCTTTCTATGAAAGAGAGATAGGGAGATACTTTTTGTTACCACTTATATCACTGTTTAGAAACTCATTCATGGTTTCTGTTACCAGACCTGATTTAGTGTGAGCATTCTGAAAACAAACAAAATACAAAGAAATAATTATAATAAAAACACAATGATTAATATTTATAGTTCATATGAAAAAAGTAAATAGATTCGTGTTCACGATTGTCGCAGTTATCGACAATGTGAATACACAGGCTCAGTAGAAAAGGGCTGTATCATAAAATTACGCTACTTTTAGCTGAAAAAATGTGTCAGAAACATTTCAATCAAATATCAAATCTTATTATATCTTATATGTTACATACGCTCCTTCTAAAGAGAAGATTATTGTGTACTAAGCTTATAAATAGTTAGTTTTTAGTCATGCATTCCTATGAGATTTTTAAATGATGATAAAATGTGAGTATTCCTAATTTCTTTAGGCAACCTATTTCATAATTGAATTCCAGACGGAAAAAAAGAAAAATTGTAGGTGTTTTTTCTTGCATACGGAAAAAAAGATGTTTCAATCTTTAATGTCTATCGGAGGGTTGTATTAAGTTATCTTTGTATTGTATTTCTAAATAAGAATTAATTGCTTTATTTATAGTTACTAATTTAATATTAGTTCTTCTATCTTTATTGTTTCAAAGTTTAATTACTGAACTGTTTGTGTTATTCTTGTCAGTTTTGAATATTCTCAAGTATCTGGCAGCTATTTTTTTCAATTTGTTCTAGTTCAAAAATAAATTCTTTGGTGGTTCAATCCAATCTATACTAATAAAAGCCAAATATCTCACTGTTTGACTGACTGACTCATCACTTGTTCCCCCCCTTCCCGTGTAGATAAAAGTATAAATTTATTTGAAGTTGTTGGGTACTCTCTCAGTACGAAAGTTGGCGACAAATATTTAAAAAATCTCGCTCATGTGGGGCAATGGACCTTAAAACATGTTTTTTTTTTATTTAATGGGCTCTATAAAAATTTAAAAAATCAAACATTTTCCTATTTATGGTTTGCTTAGAAGCATGAAATATGCCTTCGACTATAATTGGAAAAAATCATGGGGGCCGGAGCCCCAAAAACGTTTGTTTCCTATTATGAGCTAAATGAAATTTGAAAACCACTAATTCTTCTATTTTCCGTATAGGTAAGAGCATGAAACTTTGAATATTTTATGAGTCTATGCTACTGACGATAATTGGACAAAAAATGTTAAATTTCTCAGCGATGGGGGCGGGGGCCCCAAAAACGTTTTTTTTCCCAAAATGAGCTATTTAAAAATTGAAAAGCACTAATTCTTCAATTTCCTGTATAGGTAAAAGCATGAAACTTTGGATTTTTGTTTTTGAGTTAATGCTTCTGACGATAATTGGCGAAAAAAAAAAGTTAAATTTCCCATTCATATCGGGAACCCAAAAAATTATTTCCTTATTATAGCTACATAACATTGAAACCAGTAATTCTTCTATGTCCTGTACAAGTAAAAACATGAAACTTTAGAAATTTAAAAAAAAAAACACTCCCAAGGAAAAATGGAAAAAAATGAACGTTAAAATTCCCTAACGCTGGGGGCCTGGGGCTCAAATATAGCTTATCTTATATTTAAAACCGACTCATCAGTAATTCTCTAATTTTCCTTTGTAGATAAAAACATGAAAGTTTTGGAATTTGTTGGGTTCTCTCTAACGATTAAAATTGTCTTAAATGAATTTTGAAATTCATACTCAGGGGGGCCGGGGCCCAAAGCCACGTTTTTTTACCGTAATATGGGCTGTATACAAAATTTAAAATAACTATTTATCCTATTTCCTGAGTGATAAACGCATGAACGTTGGTGGATTGTCAAATACACTTTCACAATGGTAGCAGGTGAAATAATATTTGAAATATCCCATACTGGGGTTGGGGTTCCAAACGTGATTTTTTCTTTCTCACTCACTCAATAACTCATGACTAAATATCTAGTTTTCAGTGTAGGAAGGAGTATGAAACTTTGAGAAGTTGTTAAGTACCCCCCCCCCCCCCGCAAAAGATAAAAAATATTTAAATTAATGATAGGTTCACGGTAAGTTTGTAATTTTTTTTTTTCCCGTGGGTCACGACAGACAGGCAATGCGGTTAATGTTAATACATTTAGTATAGCCATCATGGTTCAGATAAAAATCAATAGGTATTTTGAATTGGTTGTCAACGCTAACTGAATTAATTATTTACCGCTGCAAAGCGCGGGTAAATTGCGAGGAAAGAATATGCATATATTAGTACAGGTCTCACCAAGGTAAGGTAGCATTTTTATTAATGATCACACGTTCTCCAAGAAATGATTAAACAGAAATAGAAAAAAACATACGTAAATTTTGTTTGATATCACCTCTGTTAAAATGAAAATGAACTTAAATGTTAAATACAATTAAAAGTGTTTCAGGTCAACTTGTGAATTTCTTCCTTTTGATGACCAAGAGGCTCGTCTGTCGTCTTCTATAATTCTTTAATGAAAAGGCGATTTCCATACTTAAATACTACGTTTGATGAGTACCCCAAACTCAACACTTAATCAACATAACTTTATGCATTTTTAAGTATTTTCAAAAGAAATCTTAAGTGACTTACCAGATAATTATCCATGTATTACTGATGTTAGTAATGTTTTAATTTCATTTTATACAATTTATAAATCTAAAGATCAAAATTAATTAGTTTTAAGTGAAATAAAAAAAAGGAGTAGGATTAATAACGTTAAATTGTTATGCAATAAGAAAACATCGTGAATATTTATCGGACTAAAAAATAATAATAATAATAATACAAAATAGACACATCCCATAGAAAAACGATGGACGCAATAATCTTATGTATAGAAAAGCGTATGTAAGAGATAAGATAAGATTATAAAAGTAATAAGAATTGTATTTAGGTAAAAAAAATTGATAAAAAATTTAGGCGTAAAAAATGATTCATTTCGTGTAAATACTGTCAGTTCTGTTGCTTATGAATGTTGAAATATACTAAACTTTGTTAACCTGTATTGGATAACTTTAATTTTAAGCACTTTTCAGATTTTGTAGTATTAAAAAATTGAAATAACTTCTCGCCTACACAAGGTACTCACCTCCATAATTTTTTATAAGAATGATACACTTATATCTGTAAGAAATAATAACTTTGTTATTTAATGTGGATTATATTTAAAGAATTTAATGAGGCATTTTACTGAATGTTATATTAAGTTAAGTTTTATTATTGCAACAATTTATGGTGATAAAATATCTGTAAAGGATTATGTAATAATACTTTAATCACTAAACCAGACTATCATAAAATAATAATAAAATCTAAAATATAAAAATAAAATGATCAGGTAAACTGATATTATGAAATACTC
>MUZC01003339.1:77905-128500 GCA_002072015.1 Radix auricularia
TCCCCCCCCCCCCCCCCCAAACAAAAAAAATATAATCAATTAAAACAAATGTATTTTTTCTTTCAAATTATGCTAAGCTGGCATGTCAAAATTTATTCAAAGGTTTTTCAATAATTTGTTAAAACTAAAATTCTATATATATATATATATACTAGAAGACCCGGTAGCTCGTTGCAACGATCTCAGTAAAAATGACTTTAACAATTATGCCAGAACCCTACACGGAAGTGTGCAAAAAATCAAAGTTGCATAGCAAATTTATAAATAAGATAATAATTTTAAAGCGAAAACATTTTTTTAAAACTGCATTAATAAGCCAAGCTCTGAAATTGATGATCATGTGTACTCAATGTTTCTCAATCTTGTGTAAAATTGATTGTGGAATTAAATTATTTGCGTGTATTATAAAAACATTTGGGGACGCCTGCCCGAGGGAATGGATTTCAAGAGTTCAATTCCCTATAGAAATTATTTAAAGTGTCTTGAGTTTGTATGTACTAGGATTTGGCAAGATCCTTTATTTTCACAGTAACTTAAGCTAGCACTAATTTTTTATAAAGGTAATATAAGGAAAAAATGACATTTAAGGGCCCTGATGCCCATTTTGTACAAGATGTCAATTTCAAATAGATGTTCATTTTAATTCAATTTTATTATGAATATATTTTTCTAGATTGTTACAATAAATTGTGGAAAATACTTTAATCATGTACCAAAAACAGACATTCGAGGCCCCAAGTCCAGAAGATATTGACATTAGAATTTCAGTGCCCTATAGCATTTTAATATTTTGTTTAAAAATTTTGGTTAAGATCAATTCTTTTACACAAAACTTAATGCATAAACTTATTTAAGCAACAACAAAAAATGACATGATAAGGCCCATTCAGTGCAAGATCAGTCAATTTACCACGTTGTTAGCGGTTAAACTATTTTTAAATCGCTCATGGAAGCAAAAAAAAAAAAACAACATGAAGGGACCTCAGGGCCCATTCAGGGCAAGATATGAAGTTCAAAACATCGGTTAATTTGAATATGGATAATTATGGATACCTTTATCATTATTTGTCAATATCTTTAATAATTGAATTAGGGAATAAAATCTTAAACGTTTACGAAAACAGTTATTTTGGGCCCCAAGCCCTAAATGAGTTGCCATATGAGTTAAGAGCCCTATGGTATTTTAATATTGGCTATCAAGTATTTATACACAAAGTTTGGTTATAATCCATCAATGTAACAAGTAGCTAATGCATAAACTAGTTTTTATATGGCTCATATAAGAAAAAACGACATTAAGGGCACCATGGCCCATTCAGGACAGGATATAATATAAAGTTCAAAACATCTGTTCATTTAAATAAGGATAATAATGAATACATTTATCATTATTTGTCAAGACATTTAATAATTAAATTGGGGAATACGTTTATGAAAATCGTTATTTTGGGCCCCCAGCCCCGAAGGAGTTGCCATTAGGAGTTTAATGCTATATGGTGTTTTAATATTTGCTAGCAAGTATCTATATACAAAGTTTGGTTAAGATCCATTTATAAAGCAAGTAGGTAGCGCTTAAAATAATTTTTTATAAAGCTCATACAGGCAAAAAAAAATGACATTATGGGTCGCCGGCGGCTCAAGTGTGTTCAATTGAGATTAAAAAAAATTGATAGTTACTATTCAAAGAGCGTTCTTAACAGTCTAAAAACTGAATGACGATCGTATGTATGTTTCAGTCTGCTATAAGGGACTATGCACACACAGAGACATGCATGAAATTCATTCATATATATATATATATATATATTAGGGGTGTTATCGATTAATTATATATATATATGGAGATAACACATTAAGAGGTCCCCGAGCAAATTTGTAAATTTGAATGGGATACATGATAACCATTTTAAAAAAAAGACAGCTTGGGCCCCCTGCCCCGAAATAATTGACATTTGAACATAAAGGCCCTTAATCATTATAAAAAGGTCTACAAAGTTTTTTTAGAAATTTTTTTTTAAAGGATCCATTCATCTACTCAATAGCTAACACATAGACTTATTTTTATATTGCTTTTATTATTAAATTACGACACTTAGAGCCCCAGGGCTCATTTACGGCAAGATAAAAGTTAAAAACACCTGTTTATTTTAAGATGGATACTTTTATTATCATTTGTCAAGACCTTTAATTATTGAATTGACGAATCAAATCTTAAAGATTCATAAAAATAGATATTATGGGCCCAAAACCCACAAAGAGCGGCCCTTAGGAGATGACCTACCTATAGTATTTTAATATAGGCTATCAAGACTATAATTACAAAATTTTGTTATGATCCTTCAATTTATCAAGTAAATAGCGGCGAAAGTCATTTTTATATAGCTCATATCAGTGAAAATTCAAATTAAGGGTTACCCGGCGCCCCTTTAATGTTAAAAAGACAAAACATAGTAGCCAGTTACCATACCGAAAGCGTACTCAACACTCTCAAAAAGTTCATGGCGATCGGAAGCATGTTTTAGTCAGCTATAAAGGACAAGAACACACACATACAGACATACTTTGATTTTATATATATATAAATAAATATGTAAGTATAAATATATATATATAGATAGATAGATAAACTATATATAAGTAGGGCTGTTATCGATTAAATTATATTTAAACGTTAACTTTTGCAAAATTACCGATTAATTAATCGATAATTTTGTTAAAGCTAGAAATAAAGATTCATGACGTCATTAAACTAAAAATGTTAAGGGTAGTAATAAAAACAGGCAATTGATATGTTTATTGAGTTATTTTTAAAACATTTTTAACCATGACAATAAGGGAAACAACGTATTAAAGTTTAGGCACTTGAATGAAAATTTGTAGTTAATTTTTAAATAATAAAAGTATAACAGCCATATATAATTTGTTTGATGATTAACAAAAAGATAAAAATAAATTTTTTACACCAAGTGGTTCAAATGTTTTGATTTTTTTTCTAAGACCCCATGATCACTTTTTTTCCCACTAGGTTGTCTTCCTTCACATTTTGTGCCATTTTATGGCATTTTTTAAAATGCTCATAACTAAGTATTTAATTTAATTTAATTTAAAAGATAAAATACTGTCATGAGATTTACTTCAATATAAGTAGTTCATAATGTCTATGAATTTAAATGTTGTTATTGTTAAATAATTAAAACAATGTGTTTTTTTTATTTAAATATCATTTTCATCATAAAAAGGTTATTTTAAAGTGTACACTTTCCAATGTTTTTGAACAGAGAAGTTTGTACGTAAAAAATAAATAAATACAAACTATTATTAATTATTTATGAATAAATCGAAAATATTTTTGTACAAAATGTCTTTAATTTTAATCACTATTTTATCGATTAAAATCATTTTAATTGATAAAATAATTTAATGATTAATCGGGAAATTAATCGGTAAATTCGGCAGCCCTAATATATATATATATATATATATACAAACAACAAAGCCTTTCTATCACGTCTCAGTGACGTTTTGGTGTCATGTTGTTTCTCCACTCCAAAAGCCGTCTCGACCGGCAATAAATGTGCACCACGTCAAAAGCACTATTCTTTATAGATCAAATAAATAACCCGTAAAAACAAAATTTTTGACTATAGTATAAATCCAAATGCAACCGCTCATTACTGTTTATTCTATTTTACTTTTCATGTATTAATTTATAATGTATTACTATAAATTTGATTTGATTTCAACAAATCCAGGCATGGTTGATATTCGGGTATTATTCGGATCTGCGATAAGCATTAGCGAAATCTTGTGTACCAGAATGTCTAAAACAAATTATAAGGACAAGTTTCTCACCTTCTGTTCCAGGTCCTCTATGTACCAGAATGTCTTAAACAAATTGTAAGGACAAGTTTCTCACCTTCTGTTCCAGGTCCTCTATGTACCAGAATGTCTTAAACAAATTGTAAGGACAAGTTTCTCACCTCCTGTTCGGGGTCCTCTCTGTACCAGAATGTCTTAAACAAATTGTAAGGACAAGTTTCTCACCTCCTGTTCCAGGTCCTCTCTGTACCAGAATGTCCTAAACAAATTGTAAGGACAAGTTTCTCACCTCCTGTTCCAGGTCCTCTCTGTACCAGAATGCCTTAAACAAATTGTAAGGACAAGTTTCTTACCTCCTGTTCCAGGTCCTCTCTGTACCATAATGTCTTAAACAAATTGTAAGGACAAGTTTCTCACCTCCTGTTCCAGGTCCTCTCTGTACCAGAATGTCTTAAACAAATTGTAAGGACAAGTTTCTCACCTCCTGTTCAAGGTCCTCTCTGTACCAGAATGTCTTAAATTGTAAGGAAAAGTTCAACCAGGAAGTTATTTACATGAAAGAACAAACCCACCTGACTTAGAATATAAAAATATCAACCAATAAAATGTCTAATCGACTATTAAAAAAAACAACACCTTAACACCGCCAAGTATCAGAGACGTCAATAGGGGGATGGGCGAAGAGAGGGGGCCACAACGGGTGACACCAATGTGTAAAATTATGTGTGTTGCCTTTATTTGTCCCACCACATCACGTGACATCAATCCCATTCACGCCTCTGTCTAGTGATTTAAAATTTGAGAAAACATCTCAAGGTCACCGTCATGATATTAAGAGGTTCTAAAAAATGTATTATAAGGATTTTTAAGATTTGACTAAATACGCGATTCAAATTATTTTAACATGCTGTATAAATTATTGTATAAAAATATTTTTGTAAAATTGGACAAGATTAAGATTTAAAAAATTATTATTTCATGTTATCAAAATGCAACGAGTGTGTTACACAAATATATTATTTGGTGACAGGAAGGCGGCAATGATACATATGGATTCATATCTTGTAGGATAACTTTTTAAAATTTTATTCCACTTAGCACGGGAGTCTATTGACCAACCTTTTTGTATCTGTAGATATAGTAGTCGGCAATTTTATATTAAATACATGACGTCACTTTTTGAAATTGTTAATCTCGACACCAATACTCGAGGTCCAATTTAGAAATATGTCATGTTTCGCCGGCCGTTATAACAACAGTAATTATTGCTGGTCCCATACTATTTTTAATACTACCTTTTAATATCTACAGCCTTTCATTAGCAGCTATCCCCACTTTGAGAGATTTATCGACGTCTACTCCCACTTAGAGAGATTACATCTTTGGTTCATGCAACTTACAGAGTGTCAGAGAGTTCATCTGTAGTTATTTTCACATATATACACCACTTATACACAGACTACAGTCTATGTTGAAGGTAATTATTATACAATTGTTATAAAATCAAAGTACTAGGGTCCCAGAGATGTTATAGTCACGACGTTTTAGATTCACTGTAGATGAAACACAACACTAAAATGTTTGGCTATAAATAAAGCTGCTCCACGTCACAAGAAATACATCCTTTATCCAAGAGAATTAGTGCATGACAGAACACGTCAGGTGATAAAATGTGTTGTTATTAATTTGTGTCTTACAGCACGAGTGAATGACTCATAGAAAGACATCAGTGTACATATAGTACATATAGTAAATCCTCTAAAATTCCCAGTTCCCTTTTCGATGCCCCACATTTCTGTTGATTAAGCTTGTAACCAAATGGCACCGTTTGACCGGTACACTGTACATTAGTATTCTCATCATCAAATAGAAAAGTCAATTCATCTTCATTTTATTCTCATTTATTATTTTTGAGCTGCACACACATGGGTGGAGGTTGAAATATTTTGGCAGATATCCAATGTCATTTGAGAGACATCTTCTTCCTGTTGGAATCCGACGCGCTTGGTCAATTTTCTTTAGTATGCAACAAGACCATGACGGCATTGTATCTAGACGAGGGGTCCCCAACTTTACCAAAGCCATTATAAGGGGGTGGGGGCCGGGGTGAGGCAGGAAACGTCCCGAGACAAAAATTACCAAGGGTGGGGGGGTTTAGGCATTAAACTTTCTGAGTTAAAACTTAATAAGGGGGGTTGAGGCATTAAACGTCTTGAGACAAAAAGTTAACAAGGGGTCGGGATGAGGCAAAAACGTCGCGAGACAAAACCTAAAAATATCAGAAAAAAATCAATAACATATTTCAATAAGTTCCTTACCTTGTTCCAGACCTCTGTTCCAGACCTTCTCTGTCCCAGACCTTCGCTGTCAGAGACCTTCTCTGTTCCAGACCTTCTCTGTTCCAGACCTTCTCTGTTCCAGACCTTCTCTGTTCCAGAATGTCTTGAACAAATTGTAAGATCAACTCTACAAGGAAGATATATTTATAAGAAATAATTATGACATAAGACATATAAATATCCTCCAATAAAATTTTGAATCTAATAAAAGAAATAAAAATAAAAATGTCTCCAGTCATGACAAGTATTTTGTAAATTGCAAAAACATCTCAAGGTTGTCAGGTTGACTTTCAGAGGTTCCAAAAATAATTTCTTAATAGGATTTTAAGATTTGATTAAAGAATTGATTCAAGCGATGCTTAGCTTTGAGCATATGAGATGACATAAAATATTTCAATAAAAAGTGACAAGTCTAATGTAATAACATAGAAATATTAATTGTTACCATCGTAACAAAGAGTAAGTTACAAAAATGGTTTATTTAGTGAAAGACAGTCGGCACTAATACGTATACCCCGATCTAACGGAGGAGATCTTTTCAATACCTAAAATAAAATTGAACCGGGTTTTAAGAGCCTAACGGCTCAACCCAACAGGGAATGAACATTCAATACCTAAAACCTTCTATCATGGCAGTCTATGGAACAATCTATTTTTATATGTAGATATAGATATTAAAAATTACGTTAAGTTTTAAAAGATTTCAGAATATTGTGTCTCAACCCCAATATTTTCAAGGTTCGTTTTAGGTTTAATTCAAATTTTATCTGCAGTTATATAACATAGTGAGACTAGGTCTAAAATTAAACCCACATAGAGGTATTTCTTCTACAGTTATACCCGCACGAGTTTCCATCAAACATTTAACAACGGCACACAGATTAGGTTCCTTATCCTGTCTTTGTCTAAAAGTTTGAGATTCACTGTAGATGAAACAAGACACTAGGATCTTTGGCTTAAATAAAACTGTTCCACGTCACAAGCTACACATCCTTTATCCAAGAGAATCAGTGCATGACAAAACACGTAAGGTGATAAAATATGTTTTACTACATGCCCGCGGGGTATCATACGCCGCAGATTTTCTCATGGATAGTGCAAAGAAAGTGTGTGTGGGGGATGGGGGAGGTTGAACAGACACAAACTACATCACGATGAAATGAGAACAACGCGATGCGGGGATAACTGCGAACTTTTTTTTATCTGGAAACATGTGCACTGTGGTTAGCCACTTGCCACTCCACACCCCCCTAGTTTGCCAACCAGAAACTAATTGGCATAACTTGACAAAGGTCATTGGTCAAGCGTATTCCCACTTGTCTTGTGCTTGTTATGAAGATCGAAAAGATAGTATGAAATAAACGGGCACAAACACAAACTTTAAAACAAATTATAAAAGTAATGTCTTAGCTGGGGATTGGACCTGCGACCTCCGCTTGTTGGGCGAATGTTATAACCATAACACAACGAAATACATGTAGATTTGTTGTTCTGTAAGAAGATAGTAATTGACTTTAATTTTGAATTTTTACTACCTTTTCTTGCAATCTGATTGTTCGTAGAGGTCAGCCAGCTTTTTGTCCGGCATGATCGGAACATGTAGAGATTTATATATAGAGATATCTAACGTGTTACACAACAGCTAAATGACTCATTGAAAAGCTTCAGGAGTGATCATTTAGTAATACTGAATACCCTGATATATTCACTGTTCCCAATGCACGGTCCTGCACTTTCCCTCGTTACAAAACTTAGCGCATTGTTAGCCCGTTTTACCGTACATCATTATTATTATAATTATCATTATTATTATCATTTGAGATGTCTGATACACAGTCTTGACCTAATGTAGTTAAAGTTTTTTGTTGATCAAAATAAAATTGAGGAAAGTATTTGATTCCTGGTTATGACCATATTTTTAAAAATAATTTTAAATTATTTTTTTGTGTCACTGTGTACATAAACTGTTCTAAATATAAAAAAGAAGTAATAAGAGACACACGTAGAGACTTAAAAATACTCTGACATATCCAATGTCACATTTTGAAAAACCGTCTTCATCCTGTTCGAGTCCGACACGCTTGGTCAATGTTCTGTAGTTTGTAACTAGACATTAACGGCATCTCATCTAGCTCAGTGGTCCCCAAGTATTTTATCACCACAGACCTGTAAAAATTTAACCATTTTAACGTGGCAAGCTAAGGGCTGTGGTGGGATGTTGCTAATTAGTATTCTCGATTGTTTCGATTTAATAATTTTCACATTGTTTGTATTTAAATTTTTAAAAATAAAATGCGTTTTGCTTACAACGCTAATTGATTATAAAGTTATTTCATATTAATTAGGTAGATTTAAGTTAATCACAAAACAGTTGTTATCTAATGTAAACTACGTTATGCAGCTAAAGGGTTCTGGTGATGTCATAGTCACAAAGTTTGAGATCCACTGTAGATAAAACATAGCATTAAAATAATTGTCTATAAATAATTGTGTTCCTCGTCACAAGCTAAACATCCTTTATCCAAGAGAATCAGTGCATGACAACACAAGTCACGTGATAAAATATTTTGTTATTATATCATGCCCTACACCACGGCCGAATGACTCATGAAAGACATCAGTAGTGAACATTTAGTAATACAGTAAACTCTCTTCTAAAACATTAGTAGTGAACATTTAGTAATACAGTAAACTCTCTTCTAAGACATCAGTAGTGCACATTTAGTAAGAAAGTAAACTCTCTTCTATGACACTTAAGACACGCATTTAGATACAGTCAAAACACCCATTTAGATCCCTTAATACAACATTTTATATACATTTGAGACACCCATTTAGATACCTTAAGGCTCCCTTTAGATACACTAGAAACACCCATTTAGATACACTTAAGTCACACATTTAGATACACTCAAGACACCCAGTTAGATACACTTAAGACAATCATTTACATACTCTTAAGTCAACCATTTAGATAAACTTGAGACACCCATTTAGATACACTTAAGACAACTATTTAGATAAATTTAAGACACCAAATTAAATACACATAAGAAACCCTTTTGGGTACATTTCATAAACTAATTGGCATTTAATTAAAACACCCATTTAGATTCCCTTAAGACTCCCATTAAGATACACTTGAGACACCCATTTAGATACACTTTAAAAAGCAGATTTTGTTTACAATACAAGCCGATAATCTCTACATTTCAAGCAGATTATTTTTGCAACTCCAGCAGATTACCTCTACAACTCAAACATATAATATCTACAATCTAAGCAGATTATCTTTACAACTAATTCAGATTATCTCTAGAACTCAAGCAGATAATCTGTAAAACTCAAGCAGAATAGCTCTACAACTCAAGCAGATTATCTCTAAAACTCAAGCAGAATATATGTACAACTCAATCATATTATCTCTACAACTCAAGCAGATTATCTCTACAACTGAAGCAGATTATATCTACAACTCAAACTGATTATCTTTACAACTCAAGCAATTGATCTCTACAATTCAAGGAGATTATCTCTACAACTCAAGCAGATTATCTCTTCAACTCAAGCAGATTATCTTCATAACTCAGGCAGAGTATGTAAACAACTCAAGCACATTATCTCTACAACTCAAGCAGAATATCTCTACAACTTTAGTAGATTATCTCTAAAAATTAAGAAAATTATGTCTACAACTCAATTTGATTATCTCTACAACTCAAACAGATTATCTCTACAACTCAAGCAATTGATCTCTACAACTCTAGTAGATTTTCTCTACAACTAAAGCAAATTATCTCTATAACTCATGCATATTATGTCAACTAGTAAAACAGATTATCTCTACAACGCAAGCAGATTGTCTCTATAACTCATGCAGATTATGTCAACAAAAAAAAAGCAGATTATGTCTATAACTCAAGCAGAATATCTCTACATTTAAAGCAGATTATCTTTAGAACTCAAGCTGATTTTATCTACAACTCAAGCAGATTATCTTTACAACTCAACCTTATTATCTCTACAACTCCAGCAGATTATCTCTTCAACTGAAGCAGATTATTTCAAAAACGTAAGCTGATTATCTTTACAACTGAAGTAGATTATCTCTACAACTCAATTTGATTATCTCTACAACTCAAGCAGATTATATTTAAAAATTAAGCATATTATGTCTACAACTTAAGCATATTGTCTCTAATCTCAATGAGAATATGTCTACAACTCAGGCTGTTTATCTCCACAGTTCCAGAAGATTATCTCTATAACTTAAGCAGATTATCTCTACAACCCAGGCAGAAGATTTTCTGCAGAATTCAAGCAGGCTTTATCTACAACTCCAATAAATAATGTTTAAATTACAAGCATATAATCTCTACAATTCAAAGCAGATTATTTCTACATGATTTGTAGACATAATCTGCTTAAATTTTAGAGATAATTTGCTTCAGTTGTAGAGATATTCTGCTTACATTGTAGAGATTATATGCATGAGTTGTAGATATAATCTGCATGAGTTATTGACATAATCTGATCAGTTGTAGAGATAATCTGGTTGGATTGTAGAGCTTATCTGCTTGACTTGTAAATATTATCTGCTTGAAAAGTAGATATAATCTATTTGGGTTGTAAAGGAAATCAGCTTAAGTTGTTAAGATATTCTGATTTAGTGGTAGACATATTCATCAGGAGTTCCAGAGATAATCTGATTTGATTGGTCATATTAGCGAATAGCAGATATCGATAGCAGTTAGCAGCTAGCAAATAGCAGATAACAGTTAGCAGATAGCAAATAGCAGATAGCAGATGGCAGAAAGCAGATGGCAGAAACCAGATGGCAGAAAGCAGATAACAGATAGCAGATAACAGATAGCAGATAGCAGTTAGCAGATAGCATATAGCAGATGGCAGATAGCATATAGCAGATAGCAGATATCATATAGCAGATAGCAGATGACAGAAAGCAGATGGCAGAAAGCAGATAACAGATAGCAGATAGCAGATATCATATAGCAGATGGCAGATAGCAGATGGTAGATGCAAGATATCAGATAAAAGTTAGCACATAGCAGATAGCAGAAATCAGATAGCAGATAGCAGTTAGCATATAGCAAATAGTAGATAGCAGGTAGCAGATAGCAGAAAGAAGTTAGTAGATATCACATAGCAGTTAGCAGATAGCAAAGGCATATAACAGATAGAAGATAACAGATAGCAGAAAGCAGATTACAGATAGCAGATAGAATATAGCAGGTAGCAGATAGCAGATGGAAGATAGCAGATGGCAGATACAAGATAGCAGAAAGAAGTTAGCAGATAGCAGAAAGCAGATAGCAGATAGAATTAGTAAATATCACATAGCAGTTAGCAGATAGCATATATCAGCTAGCAGATAGCAAATAACAGATAGCAGATAACAGATAGCAGCTTACATTTAGCAGACAGCAGAAAACAGATAGCACATAGCACATAGCAGATAGCTTCTACAAAATAAGCTGATTATCTCTAAATCACCAACAGAATATATGTGACAACTCAGGCTGATTATCTCTACAATTCCAGTAGATTTCGCTACAACTTAAACATATTATCTCTACACCTGAAGCAGATCTTCTCTAAAACTCAAGCATATAATATCTAAAACTACAGCAGATTATGTTTACAATACAAACAGATAAACTCTACAGATCAAACAGATAATCTCTACAATCCAAGCAGATTATCTTTACCACTAAATCAGATTATATCAAGAACTCAAGCAGTTTATGTCAAAAACAGAAGCAGATTATCTCTACAACACAAGAAATTTATCTCTATAACTCAAGCAGATTATCTCTACAACTCCTGCAGTTTATCTCTACAACTGAAGCAGATTATCTCTAAAAATCAGATCATGTCTACAATGCAAGCAGATAGTCTCTACACTTCCAGAAGCTTTTTTCTAGAACTGCAGCATATTATTTCTCTAACTCAAACATATAAACATGCAATCAAAGCAGATTATCTCTACAACTGAAACATATTATTTCAAGAAATATAGCAGATTATGTCTATAATTCAAGCAGATTATCTCTACAACTCCAGCAGATTATCTCTATTGCTTAAGCAGATTAGCACTAAAACTAAGGCAGATTATCTCTACAACTGAAGCAGATTATCTCTACAACTAATCAGATTATGTCTTCAACTCAAGTAGAATATCTCTAAAACAGCAGATTATATTTACAACTCAAACAGATTATCTTTACAACTCAAGCAGATTATCTCTACAGCTCAAACAGATTATCTCTATCACTCAGGCAGAGTTTGTCAACAACTAAAGCATATTATGTCTACAACTCAAACAGATTATCTTTACAACTCAAGCAGATTATCTCTACAGCTCAAACAGATTATCTCTACAACTAAAGAAGCTGCTAGAGACATCCTCGGATCTCCTGAAGTCTCCAGGGACCTCATCGGATGTCCAGAAAATTCCAGAGACTTACATGGATCTCAAATTTCTAGAGACTTCCAATGATCTCCAGAAATTCCAAAGACTCCAACAGATCTCCAGAAAATTCCAGAGTTATCCTCGAATCTCCAGAAATCTCAAGAGACCTTCACGGATCTCCAAAAAAATTTCAGAGAACTAGATTGAACTCCAGAAATTTCCAGGGAGATCAACGGAACTCCAAAAATTTTCAGAGACTTCCTAAGTTCTCCAGGAATTTCCATAGACCCCCTCGAATCTCCAGATATCTTCCAGGATCTTCAAAAATTTCCAAAGACATCCACGGATCTCCAGAAATTTCCAGATACGTCAGCAAATCTACAGAAAGTTCCATAGACCTCCACGGATCTCAAGAAAACTTTAGAGACCTCCACCGGTCTTCAGAAATTCTCAGATACTTACACGAATCTCCAGAATTTCCAAAGACTTCGAAAGATCTCCAGAAACTTCCAGAAACTTCGAAAGATCACCAGAAATTTCCAGAGACTTCGAAAGATCTCCTGAAATTTCCAGAGACTTCCACAGATCTCCAGAAATTCTTTTCGGATCTCCAGAAATCTCCAGAGACCTTCTCTGATCTCCTGAAATCTCAGAGACCTCCTCGGATCTCCAGAACTTTTAAGAGACCTTCATGGATCTCAGGAAATTTCCTGAGAGCTTAATCGGATCCCAAGAAATTTCCTAAGATCTCAACGGATCTCCAGAAATTTCCAGAGACGTCCACGAATCTCCAGTAATTTCCAGAGACTTACACAGATCTCCAGTAATTTCCAGAATCCTTCTCAGATCTCCAGAAATTTCCAGAGACGTCCACGAATCTCCAGTAAATTCCATAGACTTACACAGATCTCCAGAAATTTCCAGAAACCTTCTCAGATCTCCAGAAATTTCAAGAGACCTCCACGATCGGGCAACCTTGACTTGTCATGTGTTCCTGTGCATATCTAATCAGTTCAGAATTCGCATTATTGGTTGTTTCTTATCCGACAATAGTGAGTTCATTTTATTTATGATATTATTCTCGTGCAAGTGACGGGGCTCCATAAATTTCGTCACATTCTCTCCCATACAAAATATTTTTAAATTGTAAAAATATAAATATCTTTATACATATTAATATCATACGTCAACTTATTAAAGAAAATAGCTTCTATATTCTAACTTTTGATTGCTATAATGCGTATATTAACTTTTATTTATAAATTCATGATATCTTTATCTAACTTGATAGCGTTTCGATTGATTATTTTTTATTTGAATCGTAAAAGTGTTTTAGTTTCACATGTTGACGTGGTGGTCGAGAGGTTGCGCTCTCGACTGTCATACCGATGGTCACGAGTTCGAATCCACACGAAGGTGAGGAATTGTTTTTGGGGCCTGAGGAGTCCCCGAGTCACCCAGCTCCGAATGGGTATTTAACTAGACAATAGTTAGGCGGCTGGGGTAATGCGTGGGACCCGTATAGCCGTGGCCTGTGAACGCTGCATCACTTGCCAACAGATCATCTCTTATGGTCAGTGGACGCAATTATCTTCTGCATAGAAGGAGTGTCTGTATATCTAAGATAAGATAAGATAACTTGATAGCGTTTCGATTTATTATTTTTTATTTGAATTCTCAAAGTGTTTTAGTTTTACATGTTGAGGCGAAGAAAGTTAGAGTCATTCAATTTATTAGATTATTTTCTGTAGGTGATCGATATTTAATTTTAAAATTTCGTACCAAAATATAATATTTTTATTTTTAATTGTATAAACTCAGGTTTTAGCTTCAAGTGACAGTACTAGCCACACACACATATACACACACAAAAAATATAATAATATTTGTATTCTTAATTGTATAAACTCAGGTTTTAGCTTCAAGTGACAGTACTAGCCACACACACATATACACACGCAACAACACATCCCATACCCGCTCGCGCACTTCTTCATACACACATACATATCTAAACACAGACACACCGAAAAACATCCTAGCAGATACACTTATTTATATAAACACACGCGTCAAACAGAATTTAACTTTATTTTGTGGCACTGCTTCAGAAATCCAAGTGTCTACAGTAAACAAAGAGACCATTATTTTATGATGTTACAGTAGGACGAGCTTGCAGGTGTTTACCCCCACCCCCTCCGTCCCCGCTTCCTATTCTTACCCCATCTTCCCTGACAGAACAACGATTTTAGGTTGTGAGATGCACATCAATCTTAATAAATGAATTTTGACTTTGGGACTGAGCGTGGGGAAAACAAACACGTATGGTCGACAGATGAGCTATTAATAAACGTTGGTTGTAAGCCGACCAATGAAAGACAATGGTAATTGTGAGTAACTGTGTAAGACTCAGAATGTATTAAAATAAACACGAAGTATGGTCCTCACGACTTGCTTATATTTAAAGTTTGGTAAGTCTAATCTGTAATTCTCATGACTTGCTTATATTTACTGTTTGGTAAGTGTAATCTGTAATTCTCATGACTTGCTTATATTTACTGTTTGGTAAGTGTAATCTGTAATTCTATTTCGCAACCACTCCCCGAAATTTGAAAATAAACAAAACTTGAAACAACGAATAATTCATATTAAACTGTAATAATGTGTATGTAACATTTCAGCTACGATTCTTGGCTCTGATCAATTTGATACTCTAATTTTTATTTTGTTTTGAAATAATTAGTTTGACAAGTGTTATTCTGCGATTTCGTGTCAACAATATTAAGAATATTTCAGATTTTAATGTACATAATTTCGTAGACTTTTATAACGAGAAACACCAGCTTTTAGCTGAACTTATCAAGTTTTACAAGCATTCTAAAGAGATTGACTAAAGCCATAGTAGACATATTTTAGTATTCCTAATGATACACAACGTTAGGTATTCATGTCAATATACGGCAAATGTCCGTCATCCTATGGCGGATTAAGGGGGGGGGGCGGGCTAAAGCCAGGGACCCCCGATGGTTTAGGGGCCCCAAAACTTTTTATATTTATAATAAAGTGAACACATGTTTACACGAATCCTTGAAAACATAAAAAAAAATATTAATATCAACTATACAACTGATCGCGATTTAGACTTGAAAGTGTTCATAATTGAGAGAGAACATAGTATAAAGTATAGTTTATAATTTTAAAATTTCTCATTTTTGACAATCTCCGCTGGCTGAGAGTACAGGCGCGTGATGCAACCGGCGTGACGTTCGATTCCCAGCTGTGGAAAATAACATTTTTCTTTTCACACTCAATTGTAACATACCCCAAACACTTCAAACAGTTATTTCTTCGTGTTCGTTTATTATTTTTTTTTCATTATTAATATTTAGTTACAGTCCTATATTAGCTGTTAACAATCATTTTATTTTAAAGGCCGCTGGTTGCATAGGGCCCCCGTTTCATTGTAGCCCGGGGCCCCGTGTAGTCATAATCCGCCCCTGCCGCCATGTAATGGTAATCAAATGATGCAAAATCAGCGCACGTCAAAGCAAGCTGTGAGGGTAAAGTATTCCGTTTACCAAATGTTTTAGTGCATACTTTAGGGACAAAAATAATATTTTAATACGAGGTAGTGAATAGCCATATCAAAGTTTACTACGTTAGAAAGAAAAATATCACATTAAAAACATAAGTACACGACAAAGTTTGAATACAATTTTAAAACTAAGGGACGTGATTACAATACAGTAATAAGAATAAAAGAATAAATAACTTTCCTTATAACATCTCGTGATTTATTACTTGCATTAGTTAACGTATTTATCATCTTATATTTGTAAATATCATGTTATAATTTCCGTTAATTTCTATTTAATTTTATTGATATAAGAGCATATAAATTTTTATCATGGTATATTTGATATTATAAATACATATATTGTATGTAAAAAAATGTGTAATTTAAATAAGAAGATATTGTTTGAGTTTATAAGGAAATGATGACGTGAGAATGTGATCTCTGTTATAACAGCGATAATGTGATCTCTGTTATAACAGCGAGAATGTGATCTCTGTTATAACAGTGAGAATGTGATCTTAGTGAATAGCATATAAACAATGTCAACGAAATTCTAATTTTTTATATTCATTACGTTTTCAATAAATATAAAATTTAGTTTAGAAAATTAATATCCAATCTCCTCATTTGTTAAACATCAAATACAGAGAAAAAAAAGTTAACACACAAAAGGAAGATCTGAAATCACGAAAGGAAGAAATTCTTGCAGCATGTATCTTTACTGTTCACAAATAATGAGTTACTCTTAAAAAACTGTCAGCGTATTGAATAAAATCTGGTGTTTTTGGACATTCTCTACTCTTTAAACACAAACCTAGTATTTTTTAAATGTGCCTTTCATTTTTAAAAATCACGTTATATCTTCAAACAATAATCACAATAACACATTTCATTTCCAATGCCCAATTTTTTTTCCTTTCCCTGTGTTTTGTTATAGCGAATATGTCATGTATTAATTGGTTGAGTTAAATGACTCAAATTTCTACAAGGTAATTGTAACGGGTGCGAGAATCACTGTGGATTATTACATTGTCACGTGAGTTATCTCTTAGATTATTGTAATGAACTCTTAACCGAGAACATTGTATGTGTTAGGCACAAGACCAGATAGGACAGACGAGAACTAGGTGTTGGAGATTACGGTTTAATGAAGAAGAGATTTTATTACGCATGGCTGAGAAAGTGGGGCCTGTCGTGAAGAGACGGTCTCGACACATTTACTAGTTTATACTTGAATTGCAGCTATGTTACATATATACACACACAGACATTCTAAGGCTATCGGTCTCGACACATTTACTAGTTTATACTTGAATTGCAGCTATGTTACATACACACAGCCATTCTAAGGCTATCGGTCTCGACACATTTACTAGTTTATACTTGAATGACAGCTATGTTACATACACATACACAGCCATTCTAAGGCTATCGGTCTCGACATATTTACTAGTTTATACTTAAATGACAGCTATGTTACATACACACACACAGCCATTCTAAGGCTATCGGTCTCGACACATTTACTAGTTTATACTTAAATGACAGCTATGTTATATATATACACACACAGCCATTCTAAGGCTATCGGTCTCGACACATTTACTAGTTTATACTTGAATGACAGCTATGTTACATATATACACACACACACAGACGGCCATTCTAAGGCTATCGGTCTCGACACATTTACTAGTTTATATTTGTATGACAGCTTTGTTACATGTATACACACACAGACATTCTAAGTCTATCGGTCTCGACACATTTACTAGTTTATACTTGAATGACAGTTATGTTACATATATACACACACAGCCATTCTAAGGCTATCGGTCTCGACACATTTACTAGTTTATACTTGAATGACAGCTATGTTACATATATACACACACAGACATTCGAAGGCTATCGTTCTCGACACATTTACTAGTTTATACTTGAATGACAGCTATGTTACATATATACACACACAGCCATTCTAAGGCTATCGGTCTCGACACATTTACTAGTTTATACTTGAATGACAGCTATGTTATATGTATACACACACAGACATTCTAAGTCTATCTAGTGACTAAAACTCCTAACTATTATCTGTACAGGTGAACTGTCTTTATGTCATTGTATGAGCAGAGTTCACAATAGATATCATCACATTTGTGACCAGTGATTCTCATACTTTGACACTGACATTTGTGACCAGTGATTCTCATACCTTGACACCGACGAATTTGACTAGTGATTCTCATACCTTGACAGCAAAATTTTTTACAAATAATTTTGATAGCTTAAACAAAATTTGTGATTGGGGTGAAATATAAAATATTTTTCTAAATTATTTTTTTGTTGTTGTTTCATTTCAAACGTAATCTTCTTGGTTTACTTTTGTCTGTTGAAATTGTTATTGTTTAAAAAAGAAAAAAAATCATTTTACAGCTACAACAAATGATATTTTTAAATGTAAAGTATGTACTTTAGAAGTGGCTGGAGGGAAGTCAACACACTCTAATTTGTGTAGGTTCAACAGTCTGTTGGCTTGTTTGTTTGTCGTCAATTTATTTATATTTTTTAAAATCTCATTCATGTTTAAATCTGGCCTGGGGACAAAGTATGATTTCTGTAACTTAACTAAGAATTACCGTAAATAATTAATTGTCTCTCTTCTTTTTTTTAAAATTCAATATAAAAAACAAAGGGCTTAAGCCCTAAGTTATTGTTATGTCCATGTAAAGCGCTGTGAGCCTGTGTGAGCCTGGCTCCTTGCTGGGATACAGCGCTATATACATTACCATTTTATTATTATTATTCATTGTTTTAAATATAAATATTGATTTTAAAAAAGGCGATGAAGTAATGTGTTGCTATCAATAATTTACATATTGGAATGTATGTTGCCAAGCAAATAAACTCATAAACTTGAAGCTATTTGACCGACGTCTATCATCTCTACCAGGACCACCACCGTCATTGTAGCATGGAATGTACGCACGATGTATGAGACTGGTAAAACAACACAAATAGTCACTGAGATGAGCAGCTATAAAGTAAAAACGGTCACTGAGATGAGCAAATATAAAGTATAAACTAGGAATCAGATAAGAGAGATGGACCGGGTGTGGTCAGACAAATTACAGGAGAGATGCTGTTTTTTTAGGACGTGTGTAATACAATGACCTCGTTTCGTGTTTAAACTTCCATTTAAACAAAATATGAATTTTGTTAACTTTTTGTTTTTTTTATGGTTTATATTTGATAAGTCATGCAAGCGATAAATTACATGAGATTTTTCCCCATTCATCCCCATATGAAACAAGGAAAGAAACTTCCATCCCTACCTCTATCAAAGTGTTATATTAAAAAAATGTATGCGTTGTATTTTCTAATTTGAATTTAATGTCTCATGTATTTTTACTACTTTCCACTCTGTTTTCTATCCTCCTGTTTTTACGTTAGTGATAACATTATCGTGTTACGTTTTTTGTACGCTTTATAAAGAGATTGTTATAACGTACGACATTGTTAACGTTGATAGATTTGTTGAGATAAATGTAAATGTATTATACGATTGGCTACATTTCTTAGACTTACAATTGAGCTTTTTAACTGGGGTTTTACATTTCTGTGATACTAGTGAAATGTAAGCAAGATAACTGTTACAGTTAATGTTAAAACTACAGGCACTAATTATTGTTTAAGAAGTGTAAGCACCACTTATATTATATTTGAAATAATTAGTATTTTATTTTTTTTTAAAATCTTTTCGACACTTCAAGCTCATAGCTTAATCAGATCAGTGTAGTGATAGACTTTATTATATAAGACATTTCAGATGTACATGTAAACTTTGTTTGTATTTTATTTTCACTTCGTCACTTTTTCTGTTTTAAACACATATAACGTTTTTATTTTAATAATAAAGTTGTTTATCCATTAGTCTCAATATTGAACCACAAACAGAGTTAGACACTTTTAGATTTATCCACATAATGTAATATTACTAACCACTAGGATTAAGGCGTATGTTTTTCTATAACCGCACTAAGACATCACATTTATAAGTTCATCCATATGATGACACATTCACCGATGATATAAGAAGATTCATTTGTTTAAATATCCCACACTGAAGCAATCACAGTACAGGAGTGTCAACAATGATGTACCGAACAAACTGGTTCAACTCGTATTGATATGTCATCATCAAGTTCCCACACACTTCATTTATTCACATCCCAAATCCGAATATGACCACACCCAAACCCACATATGACCACACCCCAAACCTCCACATGACCACACCCCAGAGCCACATATGAGCACACCCCAGAACCACATAATACCACACCCAAAACCCACATATGACCACACCCCGAAACCACATAATACTACACCCCAAACCCACATATGACCACATCCCAAAGTCACATATTACCACACCCCAAACCCACATATGACCTCACCACCCACATGTTGTCACATCAACAAACATGTAAGTTCAGGTAAATTCATCTTTCAATAAACATTAAAAAGACACAAACAATAATAATATACAAAAGTCAAACAATTCAATGCTATATGTTTATTAAGTCTAATAAAACAAGACACACATATCCTAAGATGGCACTAAAGTAAAGAAACACTTGTTTGAAAACTAAATAATACGTTAAGAAATTTAAATATCAAATATACTTTAAAATTCATCAAATGTTTAAATTTAAACGAAAACAAAAACACAACAAAAAATGTAACACTAAATTCTAATACTAATACAAAATGACACAAGTTTTCTGTTTACGATATATAAGGTGAGATTGACCAAGAGGCATGTTGTTGGTGATGATAATTGGATTTGGATGTATTAGAGAAATTAAAACAACTTTCAAATTTATGATTAAGTTTATATAGTCACAATTTCAATAAGAGCTAACTGTAATGACAAAAAAAGAATAAAACATTGAGTGTTATTAATACATTAGATGACATGTTTGGAGGAAGGGGTGCCACAATTAAGTGGGAGAGAACATGATTGTTATCAATAAAAACAAACAATTATTAATACAAATTTTCTAAATAGATGCATTAAAAAATAAATTTAAAATGTAAAAAAAAAGGAAACCCTTTATAGCTGTATTTGAATGTGCTTTATAAACAAGAAAAACATATGAAAAAAACGGGGCTGTAATATTGGTACAGCGTGCGTATATGGGGCTTAATAAGCTGTGTTCTATTATACCTTATTATAATTTGGTAAACATTTTTAGGAAATAAATTTGTAAACAAAAGGTATGTTTTTAATACAGAAATTTTATAATTTCATGAAATGAATTAATAAAGGGTAGAGTTCCGACACTGTAGGTAAGGGTGCCGACACTGTTGTTTAGGGTACACGTGCCCGTGGTGGATGTCGTTCTTTATTACAATAATAATAATTTGATAACAGTTTGTATCAGGTAAATATATAAACAATAAAATGTGTATCCTAATATTTTATAAGTACATGAGATAGGAATGTTGGAGGTAGGGTGCCGACACTGGTAGTGAGGGCGCACATGTGGCGTCGTGTTGTGTACATGGGGCGTGGTGTTGATGTGTACATGGGGCGTGGTAGAGGGTGTTGTCAATTACAACAATCAACAGTTGATACAAGTTTGTATAAAGCATATAAAATATTATAACATTGTTTACATTATCGATATTAGCTCCAGTCCCAACCAGTGCCACTAAAATTTCTTCCCTCAGAGTTGACCCCACTGTGGACATGGTGGTCATACGACCAGACAACATCATACCCCAGTGGGTAGACATAAGCCCCACTACTGCCTGGACATGTACATGTTGTGTACGTGTACTTGGTCCTAGAGTAAAATCTACGATCACTCACCTCGTACCTGTCTATCCAGTGTCCTACAGAGATCTGTTTAGGACATCCATGTGGGTGTGATACTATCAATGTCAACTTGTCTCCACATCTCTTGTATTTGTTGTTTACTTTCTCCCTTAGATCTTCATAGTGTCTCGACATCTTGTCCAGTTTGTCCAGTAAATCTACGTCCCATGTCACACATTCCAACCAACACCTGTCTTCGTCAATGTTTGCCCTCCACACCGTCCAGCCATCAAGAGTGACCAGTGGACTATCTTGTCTATCATAGAACAATCTACACGTGGTGTGTCTCACCTCAAGGTCATCAAACACCACGTGTCTGGCCGTGTACATCCCTACCTCCCCCCACACTTTGCTGGGTGTGTCCGAGTGTTGACACTTGTGACATGGACAAGTTCCCTTGTTGTATCCAATGTTTACATATCTCACCATCCCAGTCCCTAGTCTCATGACGTCACTTCCTCTCATGTCATAAAATGGATATGGTTGTTTGGTGTTTGGCCAAAACTCTGGTCTTTCTGTACTGGTCATTTTAACATCTACTCTGACAGTGAGGTCAGCTAAAGCTTTGATGTACTCAACTAGGAGGTTGTCATGGTTACCTTCAGGCAGGTGATTGATGTTAAAATCGTTGACAGGTACAAACTGTTTGTGACCTGGATTCTTCTTACAGCCAACAAGATGTTTGTGTAGATCTGCTTCTCCTCCTTCTAACACCAGGGTTTCATGTGTACCTGACAAGGTCATCAAACAAAGTACATTTTATTACATATGTCTCTTTTCTATTGAAATAGATTGTATAAATATATTGTATTATTATTTACTTTTATATCAATAGATTTAAAGATTAATGGCCAAGATGAATTATTAGACAATATTTTTTTGTTGTTGTAAAATTATTGAGTATAAGAACTAATATTTCAAAACACAATAACATTGCAGAAACGTGGAAATAGAATTTTGGATACAACAATAATAGCCGTGTAAAGTAAATAATTTGTTGTTGTTGTTGTTGTTATATATCAATAAATATTTTAAAATAGATTTACCACAGAATAAATTTGATAGATCTTTGTTATTGCATCTGTCATTTGGGTCATAAAACTGGCTGTCATCTGTGTCATTTTTTCTTGGTTTTGTTCTGTGATAAAATTAAATATTTTATAATTATATAATATTAAAATGATTCATGTCTTTCTCAAACATTTCTCTTTTCTCTCTCTCTCTCTCTATTTCCATCCACTGAGTATAGTCAAAATAATAAAGAACATTTTCATTATATGTTGTACATCAAACAAAAGTATATCAACTTAATTTTACCTGATAAAAGACATGATTTATATTTGTCACACCCGCCATCTTTGACATCTGGTAGTCTGTCATGTATGTCAAATTCTCTTTGGATGTGCTCTTGGCAATATTCTGAATAGCATAGTTATTGAATATATTAATATACTTAATATATAAGATCTCTGCATTTTAAATATGTATGTCTATTTTCTGTCACTTTCCTTCTCTAATTCAATTTTCAACTCCGTCTGTCTCTCTCTGTTGATATCTCTATTACTATCTAAGTCTCTCTTTTCATCTCATACAAACTATATATTTTTATGACACTCTCTCTCTCTCTTTTGACTCCTTTTCTCTCTTTGACACTCAATTTCAATACATGTTTTCTCTTTCTAGCTCTGACACTGTCATCCTCTCTCTCGCTTCTTTCTTCTCTCTATATATCAATAATATCATACCCCTTATCACTCTCTCTCTCTCTCACCCTCTCAATGATTTCAATTATTTTTTAAGGCAACACAAAGACATAAATACGTAAATATAATTAAACTATTTGTAGCAACATTTTACAATTCTTATGTAACACATTGAGATTTTCTGTTAAAATGCCTGGTTTTGCTTGGACATTCTGAAAAGAGAAAAATTAAACAGCAATTAATTTATTCTTTTTAAAAAAAAAAACCTTTATTTTTATTTTAGAGGAAAAAAAAGATACATTAGATTAATAAAGATACTTCTTCGAATTTGTCGAAATTGTTATTGACAATGTGAATAAATAGTAATGGGCGCAAGAAAATATCGACGTGTCATTAAACCATTAAATTTTGCTAGTTTTAGCTGGCTAACTGTAGCAGAAACAGTTTAGTAAAATGATAAAAAAGTTAATACTTTTTTTTTTACAATTTCGCTAATTTAAAAAAAGATAGGTTAACATTGTTTGACATTTTCGTAGTGAAAATTTAAAATTAACTTTAGTTTATCGTTAGATGTGGTCAAAAGTGTTTCAAGTTAATGTCAGCTTGTGAATATCTTCTTTGGAATGATCAAGGGACTTGTCCGTTGCCTGCAATAATTATTAGATAAATGGGCAAATTCAATTCTTAATTAATACGTTTTATGAGTACTTAAAATAAAACTTTTCATTTAAACAATTTTATGCATTTTAAAGTATACAAAAAAAATTAATTAAAAGAAAGTTATTCAAAGTTTTGAAAACATTAGCTGAACTGTCTTTTTTATTACCGTTTCAACAAGTAACATATTTAAAACTTTTTAACATTCATTTTAAGGAGTAGTCGATTAAGCCTTTGATTTATGTCATTTAAAAGGGTTATTTCATATAAAAATAGCAACAGGAAAAATTAGAGGACTTAAACATTAAACATTAATAAATAATTCTAACACTTTCAATGAATATATTAAATATTGTTGTTATTTTATAATGTTAAATAATATTTAAAAGTTTATTTCAATACAATCATAAATTATTATAATAAAAATGTACTTAATTATTGACTTTAACTTTTATTTGATTGGGTTTATTATTAGTTACCATGGCTACATGACACGAATAATTATGAACTGATACACCGGCTTTTATCACTCACATTAAATGTATTCAATATACTATAAATACTTTTGATTAATTGCTAAAAAATAACTAATTTTATAAACTGTCACTATATCGGATTTGGTAATAGTTATAGTTAATTAATTAGTAATAGCTACTGCCTACTATAAGTATAAGTCTGCCAAGACATAGTCTAGTCATTGGTCATTAGACATCGAATAGTCATAGTCATAGTATGGTCATAGTCATAGTCATAGCCATAGAGTAATAGAGTATAGATTTGAAAGTGAAGAGTGCAAACTAAAAGCGTTATTTCAAAAAAAAAAAAAAGAAAAAAAAAACAACAAACAAACAATATAATATTATTTATATGACGATACTTTGAGTTTAAGAAATTAAAAATTCAAAGAATTTAAGTTATAAGGCAAGGACTTTATTTTACTTAAATTTAGACTTAGTACAAATTTAATTTTACATTAACTCTATAGTACTGCAAACAACATGTTAAGGCTAAGGCTTATAGCCTATACAGGACTATTAGTATTTCAGTTACTTAAATATATTTTTTGGTCCTTTTCTGTTTACATTTTTAGTACTTGTACTTTGACATTTCATTATACTTAATTATTATTACTATATATTATATAAATAATAATATTAATATATGAATTTTGTACAAAATTCATTAAATATCAATAAATAAAATTAGAAAATAAAAATTTAATTTTGCTTTTTAGCATTTTTTTCTTCTTGTGAGTTCACAGTAATCAGCGAAAAATCTAATTAAAAAAATAATGTAAAATCATGAATATTATGTTTATGTCAAGAAAGTTTACAAGTTTTGTAACAAATTTGGAGACAATGGAGCTGTTTTTAGCATTAAAAAATCATTAATATATTTTGAGGATTAGATATTATTTTACCTATATTAGCCAGCTATGTAGGCATGTAGTATATTAAAAATATATTATTCCTTGAAAATTTGCATTTTTTTTTAACAAAACATCTTTTAAGCTGACACTTTTAGAATGTTATATTTATCAATGTCCTTTTAAAACACTGTAATTACATATTTATAATACCATAACTAGTTATTAAAAATATTTTATGAAATCCAATTGTCAGACTTTATAAATTTTTTTTTATCAAACACTAAAAGAATATTCTTACAATGTCATAAATTAAAAATTGTGTTTTTATTCATATATTGTTACATGCCCCATTTATTTAGAAATGATTAAAAACAAGATAATTTCTCTTATCTTATCTGTTGCAGATACTGATACTCATTCTATACAAAAGATTATTATGTCCTAACATATCTATGTTTCTTGTTTAGTCCTGCATTTTTATTATATTTTTAAACGTTGATTTTTTACTTGCATATGGAATAAGAAACTTGTTTCTATCCCTATGCCTTTCAGAGGGTTGTGTATTAACCTCTTATTGTTGTATTTGTTCATTAGAATTTATTGCTTTATGCATGACTTATCAATTATACTTTACTCTTGGTTCTTCTACCCTCTAGTGTTTTATGCTGTAATGATTTAACTTTTTGTCTTATTCTTGTTAGTTTTGAATATTCTCGGTAAGGAATGTGGATACTCTATTTTTAAAAAATCTTCTAGTTATATCAATGTTTTCTTTGGTGGATGGGTCCCATACAGATGATGCATATTCTAGTATAGGTCTCAACAAGGGGAGCCAGCATTTTAGTAATATGTCTTTATTACATTTGTAAATGTTTCTTTCTATTAAGCCAAATGATTTTTTTTTATTTTTTTAAAAACTTCATTGACATAGCTTCTCATTTATTATGAATCCTAAGTATTTTGCATTTTCAGTTTGGGTAAGTTCTTTTCCATGAAGAAAACATATTAAATTTATTTTGTTCTTTTTCTTCGTTACTCTTAACAATTGTCACTTTTCTGTGTTGAAAGACATGCTCCTGTTAGATCCCCATTTTATTTATTCTCTAAGTCTTTATTGTAAAATGTTGCTATCTTGTTCTGACTTAATTGTTCTATAGATGATACCATCATCAGCAAATAACCTAACTTTTCTTTCTGTTGAGTTGTTGTTGGGTAAATCTTTGAAACAAATTTAAAAGAGTAAAGAACCTAGCACAGTTCCTTGTGGAACTTCTGAGTTAACCTTTATTTCTGCATATTTAGATTTATTAATGAATACATTTGTCTGCCTATTATAATGGACGTTTTGGATCTAGTGATGTAAGGGACTTCAGATTCCAAAGAAGTTAAGTTAATTTAATTGTGTCAATTATATATATATATAAAATATATATTTTAACTGTTTTTTTTTTTTGTTTTTGTGTGTGTGTTATAAGACACATTTTAGTCATGTAAATAGTAGGAATAAAACAAGGATGTTATTGAAAAAAAAAAGAAAAGTTAAAACAAAATTAAATGTATGATTTTCTTAGACTTGCAATAACTCATGCAATGTTTTCTTTATTACTTCCTTAAAATAATCAAACTACTTCAATATAATGTAATTAAAATTGTCACATTTTAATGACTGTGACTAAACTTGATTTTAAAATTTGTTTAAGATAAACAATATCTTTAAATGTAAATTTTTATTTGGACTACTTATTTTCAAGACATAAATTATATATTTCTTATAAATGAATACAAAATAATACAATAGAAATATTCAGTTGTTAATAGTGTTTATTTGTCTACAAATAATGAAGTATCTTATTAGGCTAGTGACTGATGTAATTTACTTTCTAAATCACTTAATCAAGTTACATGTCAATAATTTTATATTTTATCTCTGTCATTCTTCTATTTAATCAACTCTGAGTGACATCTTTATAATGCCATAAGTTTTATTTGTAATTCCTAAGTGTGATTTTTATTATAATTCTGGACCTTTTAAAAGTAATATTTTACAAAGAAAATGACTTAGACCGTCTCATATTTCTAAAGGAAATGTTTCAAAGGAGCATAACTAAAACTGAATTAATTAAAATAAATACATTTTAACATTTTTGTAGCCTTAAATTTCTTCAATTAGTATTTGTTGTGACTATATATACATGCTAGTTTATTAGCAAATATTTAATTTTTGTCTCAAATTTCTTTTTAATTTTTTGTGTTTTAAGCTTTAAATGTTTCTGATGATTAATATATATGAAAACAACTTGATAAATTAAAAACAAATATTATATATTTTATACAAACGTTTCTAAATCTTTTCAACTACTGTTAAAAGAGAAAATGTCTTTGCTTTTCTTAGTGAGATCATTAGAATTTATACCATTTAGATTATTTCTTTCCTTTTAAAGATAATGTTTTTTAATATTTGTTATTCTTGGCTTAGTGTTATTCAAGCTAGGAAAAAAATCTTAACAAACTTATGATAATCATTTTTCGAGTTTACAAAAAAAATAAAGTAAATAATAATAATAATAAATAAAAAAATAAAATAAAAGTGTAAAAATTTAAAAATTTAAAAAACAAAAAAGTAAAAGAAAAAAAAACATAAAAGAACAAAATTAACTACATATATACAAAGAAAATCATTTTCTTATCTTCCTCTTTATTGCATCAAAATTATTTTGTACCAAACGCTGAAAGTCTGTCAGTATTAATATAAATGAATTTTCATATCCATAAAACTGTGCTAAACCTTTTTTGTCATTTTAATAGTAAGCCTTGACTCAATTTTTGTAAAGTATTTTTTTAAAATAATAAATATTATTTTTTATCTACATGTGGTACTTAACCCCATAATTCTTGATATAAATTTAAAAAACTCGATGACTGTCTTATATCTGTAGAGACAATAAACTGGATATTTATTGTGGATTATTTCTTTAAACATTTAAACTTAGAATGTTATTTAATAATATGTTATGTTAAGAGGAACGTGGTGGTCGAGTAGTAGCGCGCTCGACTGGCGTACCAATAGTCACGAGTTCGAATCGAGACTTAAACTCAGCTGTCACTGAGTTTATACTCAGCTGCTAATAAAACGAGGTTTGTCAATCTTGTTTGAGATGTGGTTTTCGGAATAGTTAATATTTTTTTTTTTTTTTGGAAAATTTATTCTCTACCCAAATGGAAGTTAGTAAAAGTCTTCAAGTTTGGACCATGAATAACAGGTCCCTTATAGCCGTGGCCTGTGTGCTCTGTGTTACCTACCAATACGTTCCTAATAGAACATAGCACACAATAACTTCTGTAGAGAAGGATTGTTCTTAAAGGAAGACAATAAATAAGAACATGTTCACAGAACATTCAATGAACTAGGAATAAAATAATTTGATAATCAAATAATTCAGTAAATACACATGAACGTGTCCGATTCTCTGCCTTATTTACATACACGTTTTCTTGTCCAAAAATGAGTTGTTTCAATATGTACACCGTGTTTCTTCAAAGGTTCTTGAGGAACAAAGAGCTTCGGCCAAGGGTTACACTTAATAAAATAACTTGAACGTCACGCACCAAATTTTAGGGGGTGGGGGTGGAGATGTCACGTATAAGTGACGAGCGGGAATGTTTACATGTGACGTCACAACAAAATAAACCATTTGAAGTTTTTAAAAATTTAGTAATATTTAATAAGGGTCTAACCAACCAGCACGCTAATAAGGCATTACTTCTTACAAACCACTATGTTTTTTGGCACTTTGCCATATAAAAGTAAGTTATATTTCAGGGTCTAACCAACCAACACGCTAATACGGCATTACTTCTTACAAACCACTGTGTTGGCACTTTGCTATATAAAAGTAAGTTATAGTTCAGGGTCTAGCCAACCAGCACACTAATACGGCATTACTTCTTACAAACCACTGTATTGGCACTTTGCTGTATAAAATAAAGTTATATTTCAAGTTGGCGCACTCCACCCAAACAAAATTCACCATCACTGATGTAGAGAGACAGAAATTATATATTTATTTTACAAGTAAACAAAAGTCTTGGGTTAAATCACATGTCAATAAACAAAACAACTCGTGGTTTTTTTGTAATAATTTTTTCACGTTTGTAAAGTAATCCTTATAAATTTATTTGCAATCCTCCAAATCCCGGTCCCAAAATATTTAGTGTGTGATATCACACGGAAACGTACCAGGAATAAACAGTTACTTCGTTATTGAGGCTTTTTCTTAATCACTTAAGCGTATTTTTATAACTTTCACAAACACATTTTTACTCATTTTGAATTGCTGGGAACAACAATTGTCACAGACGCTTGGCACGACTATAATAGTGGCACAACAGTTACAAACACAGAGTCAGAGTGGTACAAGTCATCTGTTTGTAAGCTACTTGTTGGACGTTTAGTGGCGCAACAGTTACAAACACAGAGTCAGAGTGGTACAAGTCATCTGTTTGTAAGCTACTTGTTAGTCTTTTAGTGGCACAACAGTTACAAACACAGAGTCAGAGTGGTACAAGTCATCTGTTTGTAAGCTACTTGTCTGTCATTCATTCTAGAATACGTATTTTATGTCTCTGTTAGTCTCTGTTCTTTAATTAGTTTAATTACTTGGACGTAGTCTATTATAATATATTTGGTCATGTGATGTGCACTGAAACATTCTACCTAAAATATTATTGAGTTTAATTACAAAGACGTAGTCCATTATAATATGTTTGGTCATGTGATGTGAACTGAAACATTCTACCTAAAATATTATTGAGTTTAATTATAGGAACGAAAATAGAATACAGTTTAATTCCTTAAACTTTGAGCGTGCATTAAGACATTTGCAGTAAAAATAATTGCTGTAAAGGTATGTGAACATAAAATCGGGAATTCCAGAAATGATGTTTTATGTTTCAGGGGAGATTTATCAGCCAACGTTGATAACTTTAAAAAGAAAGTAGAAAAAGAAATCGCTATCGAATGATGTAAAAATCGGGAATTCCTTAAATGACGGGTATGACTCATTAGAGGCCTATTTGGTTCGTGAGTTCAATTCACAACAAAATGTAACAGATGGGGAACTATAAGTAACACTTCTTGTTAGACAGCAAATTAATCAAATCGTAGTGTCATCTGTTGTTTACTGTCGATTTATCTCAAAAAATGGTTTAAATTATCAGATTACTTTCAGATTATATAACTTTGTCAAGTCGTTGTAACAGAGAGTTAAAATATCTAATATTAGGATATAAAGACTTATGTTAAATATGTGATTGCATATACTCAGTAAGTTTCAAAGAAATGTTTAAGATAATAAACAAGTTTTACCTTTAGAATATGGTCTTGGCTCGACCACATCTTACACCAGAATGAGGCTCTACTCAACGTGACAAGTTTTTAAACGATATCCACTCACGAGTTTCTATATTTAGTTATAGGGAATGTCAGTCATGACGTAGATATGCCACGTATTTGTTCTTCAGCGTATTCTATAAATAACAAATCTGATAATTACTGTTATTTATGTGTAATTACAAATCTTATGTGACGTCATCTCTTTCAATAATAGTACTTTAATTACTCCCTTATTCTATGACAATTTTCTTTTTCCGCCGTTATTTATAAAGTTTAGAATAAATTTATTCATAGTCAAATTATGTGTACAAACTACAGTACTTGACAATAGAAACAAATAAATATTGAACTCGAACGAATATTTAAAAAAAATGTATATATTTGGTTTTATTTCTAAAAATGCATTTTTAATGGATAATTAATCATTTGTATACTTTTAGTAGAGATTTTGTGTGTACATTGCTCCATTCATAAGGAAAAAAGCATTAACAAAAAAACAAAAAAGATAACATAATCTAAAAATTAAGCAATCCATAATAATATTTATTTTACCATAAATTCCAAAAATTTGACACACAGCTTTAAACTTTAATTAGTTTATAATTTTTTTAAAAAAATTTAATGCAATTTGCAATATTTCTCCTATTCTTTATTTTAAAATATATATATTTATATATATTAAATGTCTATAGTCAATATGATATTAATTTAAAGTTCTGGCTAGCCCTGGTATTGGCTGTTCAAATTGAATTTTAAAAATTAGACAATTTAATAAACAGAAATGAGAATTGTCCACGAATGACTGCGCCACATTCAAAATCTGAATCCACGCAGCGTATGTCATACAAATATTATTGGGTTTTCCCGAAAGTGCTTAACTGAACTGAATGCCACGTCATGGCTTATTAGCAAGCCGTTTTACATTCAGTTATTAAAGAATACACATAAATTAAGATAAATATAATGCTTCAAAGAAGCTTGAGCCAAGAGACAAGTTCACAATGATAACAGTGAGAGTCACGCCTGTTACTGTTACAGAGTCATAATATGATATATTGTAGGTTGCGTTCAATACCCGATGTGTTGGTAGCTCTCAAATTTTTTTTTTAAAAGGTTTTAAATCCAAGTTTTTGACACACATCGAATACAATTGAATGTGCGTCTATAAATGTATTTAAAGACATGAAATATTGAGCATCATTTAAACAAAAAATGGGCGTATACATATGAAGAATCGGGAATTCCTTACATGACTTAGTATGACTCAGAGGAGATGCCAGACAAATTTCATCACTTTAACAAAACAACAACAAACAAACAAAAACAATCAGAAAAGGAATTCCCTGTAAAATGATATACACATAAAGTCGGAAATTCCATAAATGACACTGTATGACTCATTTCAGGGTAACTATCAAATGTTAGGCCGAGAGATCAACTCTAAAAAAAAACGTCAGAAAAAAAATATTCCGATAAAAGTGATGTACACATAAGATCGGGAATTCCAAAAATGACACTGTGTGTCTCATTGCAGGGCAGCTAACCAACGTTTGATCGTCAGGTCAATATTTTTTTAAAAAATTACTGTACTTAAATCAGACATCAGCTCAGTCTTATTTCTCTCAGACATGTAAAGTCTAACTCACTATAAATTACAGCAATAAAAATAAGTATGTACTCACTTTAGACTTTAGTGTTTTAAATATGTACAATAGACGTTATATTATATTAGAAGATACTATCAATGTATCAATAGAAGTTATTTTATTTTAAAAGATCCCATCGATAGAAGTTATATTATATTAATTTAAAAGATCCTACCAATAAATGACAAATTATTACAATTACGTTTAATTAAAGTCAATCAATTGTACTGGACTTTATCTAGACGTTGTCTCACATTTACATTTCTCTCTTACCTTAGAAATAATTAGTTTAATAACAATTTAACAATGTGTTTGTTGGAAAGAAATATGACATATTATATGTCATCTCAAACACAACGTCATTGTTACGAAATGAAACAGATTTTACTAAATAATTTAAAATTAAATTATGGTATAAATTACAGTGAGTTATAAAATATCAAATTAAAATATGTAAAACTATTTTTAAAATGTGATGGCATATACCCTTTTAGTTTCATATTTAAGCTTTAGAAACATGCGAACGTACCATCAGAATCCCGTCTTGCCTTGACAAAGTATTGCACCAGAATGAGGCTCTACTCAACACGGCAGCCTTTATATACCACATCTGCTCACGGGGTTCTATATTTAGTGACAGAAATTCCCGCTGTGACGTGGGCACGCCACGTATTTGTTCTTAAAAATGGATGTGTGCTCTATAATTTGTAAATGTAAACATTAACTTTATTCTACTGTAATTACAAAGCGTATGTAAGGTCATCTCTTTCTCCAGCCTTATAATTTCATTTAATACCTTCTGTAATAATTTTTTATCGATTTTTTTGTACCTAATAAAATGTGCTTTAAGTTTGGAGCGTAATAGAAAGTGCTTTAAGTTTGGGAACGTAATAGAATGTGATTTAAGTTTGGAACGTAATAGAATGTGCTTTAGGTTTGGAATGTAATAGAATGTGTGTGTTTGTGCGCGTGCGTGTGTGTATCGGTGTATGTGTGTCTTTTATCTTAAATTTTTGCAGGAAACTTGGAAGCGCCTGAGAAGTTTTATTTTTATAAATAATTCAATTAATGTGAAAACGATGGAAATACATGACTTAATAATATGTATTTATTGAAGATTACATGTAAAATGTTTCCTTGTTTTAAAAAAACACAGTTAAAAATTTACTTACCCTATACTAAATGTGTAGAGAAAGCAATTAAACATATCCCATACTCATAGAAAAAAATACTTAAATTTAATTCTCATCTAGCATATTCTGAAAATAAGTGAAATTCTTAACCATTGTTTAGACAATATTTATTTTAATAAGATATTAGCAACATTTTTACACAATATTTGGACAATATTTATTTTATTAAGATATTTGCATCATTCTTAAACAATGATTATATAGTATTTATTTTAATTAAGATGTTTGCCTAATTCTTAAACAATGATTACATAGTATTTATTTTAATTAAGATATTTGCCAGATTATTAAACAGTGTTTAGATAGTATTTATTTTATTAAGATATTTGACACATTCTTAAGCAATGTTAAGGCAATAATTATTTTATTAAGATATTTGCTACATTCATAAATAATGCTTAGACAATATTTATATCATTAAGGTATCTGCCACATTTTAAAATAATGTTTAGACAATCTTATTTCATTAATATATTTGTCATATTCTAAATAATATTTGGACAATATTTATTTCATTAGGATATATTGTCATATTCTAAACAATATTTAGACAGTATTTATTTCATGAAGATATTTGTCATATTCTAAACAATATTTGGACTGTATTTATTTCAATAAGATATTTGTAAAAATCATTGTTGTGTCACATCTTCTCCATCTTCCAATAATGTCAGTAACAAATTGTTTTTTCTTTAAAATTTGTTGAAGATGGGAGTCAGAGATTGGTTTCATCAAGCTAATAAAAGTTAAGATTCCTCTAATGGTATAGTTATGACTAAAATACATCTTTATGGTATTATTGCAAGTATTATTCTAAATGACTTACAGTAAGACTTTGTAATAAACTAAATGGATATTCTTAATAGTGTATAATGTAAGTATTTTTTAAAAGTATAAATAGTATAATGAATCTTTTTTTTTTTTTAAATAATCTTTTAAAAGTATTTAAAGTAAAGTTTTTTCTTTTATAACTTATACCTACTCCCACTATTTGGATGTATCTGGTTAATGGACAGTCTCTACCGGGAAAACCCAAATCCTGCACTTTAACATTGCCACTAATTATATCTTAAATTACTTTTATAACGCACAAGACCGATCTACGCACGGTTTGCAAAGAGGACGTCATATTTGAAGTAGGCTACAGACTGAAAACCAAAGAGAAAGGCTACAACATTGGAAAGCACATATTTCGTATGCAAAAGGTGTGTAAAAAATTTCACTCAAGGATAAGACTGCTGAGCCATACAAAAATTGCAATTCAAAACAATGTAGAAAAAATTTACTAAATACAATTTAAGTGAATAAATGTAACAGTTCTCTACAAGGTAGTAAAATACTGGTTGTAGCGGCCACGACGTGTTTGTAATGGTGCCGACACTGACAGTAATGATGCCGACACTAGTAATAATGTGGCAAGTGTGGCGACAATAGTTGTAAGGGTGCCGACAATTGTTATAAGGGTTCAAACACTGGTTATAGCAGTAACGACTTTAGTTGAAAGGAATTATACTGGTTGTAAGGGTGCCGACACTGTTTATAAGGGTTCAAACACTGGTTGTAAGGGTGTCGACACTGGTTGTAAAGATGCTGACACTAGGTGTATGAATTCGGCTATAAACAGGTAGTAAGCATAAAGACACTGGTAATAAGGAAGCTGACAATGGTTGTAGGAGTTTAAACACTGGTTGTAAAGATGCTAACACTAGGTGTATGAATTCGGCTATAAACTGGTAATAAGGATGAAGACACTGGTAATAAGGGTGTCGACACTGGTTGTAAAGATGCTAACACTAGGTGTATGAATTCGGCTTTAAACTGGTAGTAAGGATGAAGACACTGGTAATAAAGGAGCTGACAATGGTTGTAGGAGCGCGGACACTGGTATTAAGGGTGCCGACACTGTTAGTTATGTTGCCCCCGCTCGTTGAAAGAGTGCCGACACTGGTTGTAACGGTAACGACACAGTTATTAAGGTAGTCGACATTGTTAGTAAGGGTGCCAACACCTGTAATAAGGTTGTAGCCACTGGCTGTACAAGTCCGAGACTCGTTGCATGAGTTCCAACACTGGTTTTCAGGTTGCCGTTTCAGATAGTAATGATGCAGAAACTGATAATAAGGGTGTCGTTACTGAAAGTAAGGATGCGACACTGAAGGTAAGGGTATCGAAACTGGTAGTAAGGGTGTTGACAATGTTATTAAAAGTGCCGACACATGAAGTAAGGGTGAAGACACTCGTTGCAAGAGTGCCGACATTGGTTATAAGTGTACTACTAAAACTTTTAACTCTACATCTATGTCAATACGACTTAATATTTTAGTACTACTAATTTTTTTAACGCTTGATCTAATTTCACTCGACTAACTTTTCAAGACCTAGATGACTACTATTCAATGTGTCTCTAATACCGACAACACTCGAGCTACCTCGATACCTGACCATAGCTGACCTTTAACCCTCCAGTAAAGCTCTCCCTAAGACGTCTATTCTCTCTATTGTTATCTAGTGATGTCTCCCTACACCACACTATATATAGGTCGTCTGTCCTCATGAACTATCATTGATAGACTCAAACTTTGAACTATTATCTGTACAGGTGAACTGTCTTCATGTCACTGTATGACGAAAATTGACATTAAATGTTATTACATAATTCTTGACGAGCGATTCTCATACCTTGACATCGATTTATGACCAGTGATTCTCATACCGTGACATTGATATTTGTTACCAGTGATTCTCATACCTTGACGACAAAGTTATGAATGTGGTGAAATACAAGATATTTAAAATATATATATTTTAGCTTTAAACAAAAATTAGGGAAAAATGTTATTGTTAAAAACAGAAATTCCAATTAAAGTTTTAACAATTGTATTGTTTTATATAACTTTTTCACTTTAAACTTTGACAGTTTAAATATTTCTTTTTTTCGTTTCTTTGCCACTGTATTGTTTGGTTTAATTTTTACCTCACTCATGTGGACAGAATATGAACAATATAACTGAACCGAGAAAATTTTTTTTAACAATTGTGTTTTTTATTCACTCAAGGCGACACATTTATACATAAGAATGTGTGACACCAAGCATTGAAAGTCAGAAACTTGAAGCTATTAGACCAACGTCCATCATCTCAACCAGGACCATCCCCGTCATTGGAGCATGGAATGTACGCACGATGTATGAGACTGGTAAAACAACACAAATAGTCACTGAGATTAGCAACTATAAAGTATAAACTAGGAATCTGATAAGAGAGATGGATTTGATGTGGACAGAAAAATCACGAGAGAGATTCTGTTTTATTTTAGGACGTATGCAATAAAATGACATCGTTTTGTATTTAATTTTTTTTTTAATGAAAGTTTGAATATTGTTATTCTGTTAGTTTTTAAGGTTTATATTAGACAAGCCATGTAAAACGGGAAGAAAGAGAAATTGTATATGTTATTTTCTTAAATATGAAAAAAAGAAAGTAATTTGTATCCCTAGGTCTAAAAAAGTGTTATAATAAAATGTGAATATGTTGTATTTTCTAATTTGAATTTAATGTCTCCTGTATTATTACTACTTTCCACTCTGTTTTCTATCCTCCTGTTTTTAAGTTAGTGATAACATTATGATGTTACGTTTTGTGTACGCTTTATAAAGAGATTGTTATAACGTACGACATTGTTAACGTTGATAGATTTGTTGAGATAAATGTAAATGTATTATACGATTGGCTACATTTCTTAGACTTGCAATTGAGTTTTTTAACTGAAGTTTTAGAATTTTGTTATACTTGTTCGATGTATGCAAAAGATAAATGTTACAGCTAATGTTAAATTTACAGGCACTAATTATTTTTTTAGATTTGAATTTTTTTTTCTTTTCTACGCTTCTAGCCCATAGCTTCATCAGATTTGTGTAGTGATATTATTTATTATATAAGACTTTTTGTACAGACTTAAGTCTGACGTTACAGATGTACATGTAAACTTTGTTTTTTATTTTATTTTTACTTCGTCACTTTTTCGGTTTTAAACACAAATAACTGTTTTATTTAAATAATAAAGTTGGATATACATTAGCCTCAATATTAAACAACAAACAGAGTTAGACACTTTTAGATTTATCCACATAATGTAATATTACTAACCACTAGGATTAAGACGTATGTTTTTCTATAACCGCACTAAGATATTACATTTATAAGTTTATCCATATGATGACACATTCACCAATGATATAAGAAGATTCATTTGTTTAAATATCCCACACTGAAGCAATCACTGTACAGGTTTGTCAACACTGATGTACCGAACAAACTGGTTCAACCATGAATTGATATGTCATCTGCATGTTCCCACGCACTTTATTTATTCACACCACAAACCCACATATGACCACACCCCAAAACAACATATGACCACACCCCAAACCTACATATGATCACACCTCAAACCCACATATGACCACACCCCAAAACCACATATGACCACACCACAAACCACATATGACCACACTCCAAACCCACATATGACCATACCCCAAACCCACATATGACAACACTCCAAACCCAAATATGACCACACCCCAAACCCACATATGACCAAACCCCAAACCTACATATGATCACACTCCAAACCCACATATGACCACACCCCAACCCACATATGACCACACCCCAAACCCACATATGACCACACCCCAAACTCACATATGACCACACCCCAAACCCACATATGACCACACCACACACCCACATATGACCACATCCCAAAGCCACATATTACCACACCCCAAACCCACATATGACCACACTACCCACATGTTGTCACATCAACAAACATGTCCGTTCAGGTAAATTCATCTTTCAATAAACATTTAAGAGACATAAACATTAATAATATACAAAAGTCCAACAAGTCATTTCTACATGTTTATTAAATCTAATAAAACAAGACACAGTTCTAAAATGATATTTAAAGAAAATATAGTTTTTTAAAAACGAACATATCTTATATGAAATGTAACTATTAAATATACTTAAAAATACTACACATGTTTAAAGGGAAAACAAAATGTAACTCGGAATTCTTATACAAGCTGTTTAATGACATGTTTTGGTAGAAGGTGAGAGTGTACATGAGGCGTGTTGTTATAAATGATAATTGGGTGAATTAACTCTTAAAGTGCTATAAGGTTTTTGGAAAACTTCCGCCTCAGTCCCGTAAGGATTACCCGTATTACGATTAACTGGTTATGAAATTAAAAAAATTGCGTAAAATCCATTTATAATATTATTGTCATACTGACTTCATTTTTAAGGCTAAGAATGGCTATTTTACGCATCCAAAAGACCGTACTGAGTTTGAAACAATATTTACTTGTAGTTTAGTACTATTATTTTAGTAATTAAGTATAACAAAGACGTATCTTCGAAAAAAAAACCCGTTAAAACTACCGAAAAACATCTCGAATCGAGCGATAACACTAGTGCCGGCAACGGCCACCATTGCCGGAAGTCAAATACATAGTTTTTCAAGCATTGAAGAGTTTTTACTGTCCGAGAGCTCATTTCTAACGAGATTTGCATCTAGGGACGCATTACGACGCTTTAGGGATAGTGGAAAGAGACGCATTACGATGCTTTGCGACTTTAAAAGTTAGAGATCTTATACAAGATGTTTAATTACATGTTTTGGTAGAAGGTGAGAGTGTACATGAGGCGTGTTGTTACAAATGATAATTGGGTGAATTAGAGATCTTATACAAGATATTAAATTACATGTTTTGGTAGAAGGTGAGAGTGTACATGAGGCGTGTTGTTATAAATAATAATAGGGTTAATTAGAGATCTAATACATCTTCCAAAACATTACTAAGTTGTTATAGTAACATTTCCTTAAAATATTTTTTATAAAATAAAAAAAAATCATGCCAAAGGGTGTTATTATTATATTAAATGGAATTGTTGGAGATAGGGGTGCCACAAATTAGGTGGGAGAGGACATGGACCGTTAACAAAGGATGTTATTAATTAAAGCAAAAAAAAGTTGATACAAGTTTTCTAAATAGTTGAAGATTTAATAAAAAAATATTTTTTAAAAAGAACATTATAATTGTATGTGAGTATGTAAACAAAAAAAAATATTAGAAGGTTTGGTTGTAATATTGGTACATAGTGGGTGTATAGAGCGGAGGAAGCGGTAACTGCGATGTCTTTTACATTCATTGAAATGTGATAAAAGTTCCTAGAAAATGAATTTGTAAAAAAGTAATTAATTTTTTTACAGTAACATATATTATAATGATATAAAATGGGTAAATTAAGGGTAAGGGCAGCGCCATTTTTGTTGAGGGTGTAGAAACTGGTGTGGGGGCGCACATGACCTTGGGAGATGGTGTTCTTTATTACAATAATAATAATTTGATAACAGTTTGTATCAGGTAAATATATAAACAATAAAATGTGTTTCCTCATATTTTTAAAGTACATGAGATAGGAATGTTGGAGGTAGGGCGCCGACACTGGTGGTGAGGGCACACATGGGACGTGGTAGATGATGTTGTCTATTACAATAATCAACAGTTGATACAAGTTTGTATAAAGTATATAAAATATTATAACATTGTTTACATTATCGATATTACTACCACTCCCGACCAGTGCCACAAATATTTTTTCCCTCAGAGTTGACCCCACTGTGGACATGGCGGTCATACGACCAGCAAGCATACCCCAGTGGGTTGACATAAGCCCCACTACTGCCTGGACATGTACATGTTGTGTACGTGTACTTGGTCCAATAATCATTCACCTTGTACCTGTCTATCCAGTGTCCTACAGAGATCTGTTTAGGACATCCATGTGGATGTGATACTATCAATGTAAACCTGTCTTCACATCTCTTGTATTTGTTGTTTAATTTCTTACTTAGATCATCCCAGTGGTTCCCCATCTTGTACAGTTTGTTAAGTAAATCTACGTCACATGTCACACATTTCATCCAACACCTGTCGTTCTCAATGTCTGCCTCAACAACCGTCCAGCCATCAAGAGTGACCACTGGACTATCTTGTCTATCAAAGAACAATCTACACTTGGTGTGTCTCGCCTCAAGGTCATCAAACACCACGTGTGTGGCCGTGTACATCCATACCTCCCCCCACACTTTGTTGGGTGTGTCCAAGTGTTGACACTTGTGACATGGACACGTTTCCTTGTTGTATTCAATGTTTACATCCGTCACCATCCCAGTCCCTAGTCTCATGACGTCACTTCCTCTCTTGTCATAAAATGGATATGGTTGTTTGGTGTTTGGGTCAAACTCTGGTCTTTCTGTACTGGTCATTTTAACAGCTACTCTAACAGTGAGGACAGCTAGAGCTTTGATGTACTCAACTAGGAGGTTGTCATGGTTACCTTCAGGCAGATGTTTAATATTAAAATCTTTGACAGGTACAAACTGTTTGTGACCTGGATTCTTCTTACATCTATCAAGATGTTTGTGTAGATCTGCTTCTCCTCCTACTGACACCTGGGTTTCATGTGTACCTGACAAGGTCATCAAACAAAGTACATTTTATTACATATGTCTCTTTGCTATTGAAATATATTTCTTTAAGTCCAAACTCAATATAATCAAAGATTACTGTCCGAGAGGAATTATGAGAAAATAGTTTTTGTTGTTGTAAAATTATTGCAATAAACTTATACTAACATTGCAATAATTTGGATATAGAATGTTAGATACAACAACGATAGCCGTTTTACTAAACTGTTTTGTGTGTGTGTGTTGTTGTTATAATTAATCAATAACTATTTTTAAACAGATTTCCCACAGAATGTGTCTGAAAGATCCTTCTTGGTGCCTCTGTCAAATTGGTCAGCAAACAGGCTGTCATTTGTTTCATCTTCCTGGTTGTCATGTGTGACATCTTCCTGTCTGTCACATTCTTGTCTTTGTTCTTTGAGATGATCTTATATAATCAAATATCGAATATATAATCACACATTTCTCTCACATTTCTCACATCTATCTATCTATCTATCCATCCATCCATCCATCCATCCATTCATCCATCCATCCATCCATTCATCCATCCATTTATCCATCTATCTATCTATCTATCTATCTATCTATCTATCTATCTATCTATCTATCTATCTATCTATCTATCTATCTGTCTGTCTATCAGTCTGTATGTCTGTCTGTCTGTCTGTCTGTCTATCTATCTATCTATTTATGTGTCTGTCTGTCTGTCTATCTATCTATCTATCCATCTATCTATCTATCTATCTATCTATCTATCAATCTATCTATTCATCTGCCTACCTAACTACCTACCTAACTACCTACCTACCTACCTACCTCCTAAATACCTACCTACCTATCTATCTATCTATCTATCTATCTATCTATCTATCTATCCATCCATCCATCCATCCATCCATCCATCCATCCATCCATCCATCCATCCATCCATCCATCCATCCATCCATCCTTCTTTCTATCCATCTATCTATCCATCTATCTATCTATCTATCTATCTATCTATCTATCTATCTATCTATCTATCTATCTATCTATCTCTTTCACACTTTTCGTGTAACCAAATGATATTTAAAAAAAGAAATCAATAAATAATGGGAAAAAACTATTTTACATTTGTAAGAGTAACATGTTACCATTTTTTTCCAATTTCTTTAGTTTTTCTGATACTAGACCGGATTTCTTTAGTGCATTCTGAAAAAAAGAGAATGTCAAAAACTAGGGCTGCGGAAATTACCGATTAATTTCTCGATTAATCGGTAAATAATTTTATCGATTAAAATTATTTTAATCGATAAAATAGTGATTAAAAATAGAAAAATGTTATTTTTTTCTTTTTTAAAAAATTCGATTAATTAATAAATAATGAACGATAATTATTATTTTATTATTTTCTATTTACTTACAAACTTCTCCGTTACGAAAATTCGGAAATGGTATACTTTAAAATAACCATTTTTATAAGGACAATGATTAAAAAAAACACATTGTTTTAAACTATTTAAGAATAACAAAATTTAAATTCATTGAAATTATATGGAACTAATTATTTTTAAATATATCCGCTAATCATAGTACGTGTTTTAAATTTAACTAAATTAAATACCTAGGTTATGGGCATTTTAAAAAATGCAATAAAAGGACACAAAATATGAAGGGAAACGAAATAGTGAAAAAAAGAGATTATGAGGACTTAGAAAAAAAAAATCATAGCTTTCGAACCACTTGAGAAAAGATTATCTTTATGTATTTACTAATCATAAAAAAATTTCTATACTGCTAGATTACTTTTATATTTATAAAATTAATTTGAAATTTTCATTCAAGTGCCTCAACTTTAGTACATTATTTAACTTGTTTTCAGTGCTAACTGGTTTAAAAATAACTTAATGCCAATAATCATTGCGTATTTTTATTACTTTCCTTGCAATTTTAAGTTTAATGACGTCATACATCTTTATTTTTAGCTTAACATTATCGATTAATATTATCGATTAATTAATCGGTAATTTTTCAAAAGATAACGATTAAATTTAATTTAATCGATAACAGCCCTAGTAAAAACATATTTTTTTAAAAATATCATTAATATCAATGTAAGTGAAACACAATTTAATTGCCAGCTTATATATTCTAGATCTATATTATAGTTCCTATTTGTTTTGAATACCAAAAATGTGAGTATATAATTATAATGCCGCAAGAAAAGAGCCGTGACATTAAATTACGCAACAGTTAATTAACTTCATTTACTGTGGAAACTGGGGTTGAAATAAATAAACTAAAGTGTCTAGTTAATTGCAAACTATTATTAACATTTATAATTTTTTTAAAATAATTGATTATTAAAAAAATCTAAGTAAAATATTAATATTATGGTTATAAAACTACTCTTTCAGTTACAATAAAATAAAACGTTGAATACGATCAAAAGATTTTCCAGTTAATGTTAGCAAGTTAATATCTTCATTGGTGCAAATATACGGTGAGCCTGTCGTCTGCAATTAATTGTCTTTTCACTTTTATTAAATGACTACGATTCTACGATACATCAGTATTAGTTTTTATTATTATTATTATTACTTAAGTAAAAAAAAAAATCCTTAAGTTAAAAAAAACAACTTAATTTTATCAAATGTTAAAAAAGTATATTATTGTATGAATTACAAATATTCAAAATTTTTTTTAACATTTATGTACGATTTATAACATTTTGAAAGAAATTTATTTATATATATATTTTTTTTTTGAGGGGGGTATAAGGAAAATGTTTTAGTATAGTTGAGTACTTTGTAAAATTCATTGATACCATTAGATTTTGTAATATAAAAATATCAACAGGAAGAGAAAAATAGTTGAATTTTTAAAAATAAATAAATAAATATAAATTTCACTTAATTGATTTGAAGAGCTTGAATTCTGTAAATTTTATTTAAAATAAATTTTAGCTTATGTTAATAATTTTAAAATCATACTTAGATATAGTTAGTATTAATATTTTTTCCAGTGTTATGAGTCTTTAGTTACTATGGTTATATGAAGCGGAATATATATTCTTGTTTACTTCCAATTCTAAATAATCAAAAGGATTTAGATCTATCACTTAAATCAATTTATGAAACTTATTAAATTTTGTATAAGTAATTAAAATTAAGGCTAAAGTTTAGAATCTCGAACGTGACGTCACGACGCTAACGGTTGCATGAAACGAGAGTTCTATAAATTCAATAAGGATTTTCAAAAATTAAAATGGAATGTTGTAGGGTTTGGGGTAGGCATAGCTATAGAATTTTAATTTTATCTTTCTTTAAAAGGACGTGCCATAACAACAAAGATGGCCGCCGGATATAACCTTAACGTCACGGTCGAGATTCTTCATATTTACCAAAATTAAATATATATCATTTATTATTCAATATGGATGCGGTGGCAGCAGTAATAGCAGTAGTTGTTTTCATTGAATGAACTTATTAAATGAAATGTGTTATAAGTAATGAGCTTGGCTGCGCTTGACTCAAGTAGTTCCAGTCTAGTTTTCTTAGATTCTTAAAATAAAAATCGTATACCGTATACTGTTGTACATTAAATTGTGTATATGCACCTATGTATTTGTATATCAAGGCAATATTTTTTTTAAGAATCGTCGCTTATTTGTAGTTATCTAGTTTTAAATATTAAGGTTAATTAATTATTATATTAATTAATTTCGTATATTAACGAACTGTATTAAAGTACAGTGATAATATATGTTATATTAGTAATTTTAGAAAGCTATTCTAAAATATTGAGTTTAATTTTTTTTATTTACTGTTAATAACATATTAATGATACTAGCAATTTACCCGCGCCTTGCTGCGGGAAGTTGGAGAATGACTGATGATTGAGCGAAAGAGTGCATTAAAAACTATGTTTGGATCCCGGTGCCCAGTAAGGGATATTTTAAATATTTTTTCACCTGCTTCCATCGTGGAAGTGTATTTAACAAACCTCAAACGTTTCATACGTTTACCTATTCGGGAAATAGAAAATATAGTGCTTTTCAATGTGTATATAGCACATATTAATAAAAAAAAAATTTTTTTGAGGCCTAGGCGACAATGAGTGTAAATTTTAAAATTATATTTCGCCAATTTTAGCTGTGAGAGTGTACCCAATAATTTATAAACTTTTATGCCTCTATCTACATGAAGAATGGGATAATTAGATATTTTTACTTTTTATATAGTTAATATTAGGAAAAAAGTACATGTGGGCCCCCCAGTAAGGTATGTTTTAAATAATTGTTCACCTGCTACCATTGTGGAGTGTATTTATCAAGCCCCCAAAGTTTCATGTGTTTGCGTATTTGGGAAAGAGGAGAATTAGTGATTTTCATTTTTTATACCACATTTCAGGAAAAGACACCTTATTGAGACCCCGGTCCTCATTAGTGTTCATTTCAAAAGTATTTTATGCTAAACATCGTCGTTAGGGGGTACCCAACAACTTCCAGAAGTTGTATGTTTTTACCCACACGATGAATTGTGGAATTTTTTATGAGTCCATTTTTAATATTAGAAAAAAAATTTTGGGCCCACTGCTGCGCCTACACACAGTTGCGCATGTCTGGAGAACAAGGGAGGGAGCCTAAAGTATTCATTTTATGAAAATAATTGTTGAGAAGAGTGTGTGACCCCTTCTCTGTCTCTGAGCACAACGGAGAGCATAAAGTTATTATGCCAATGTCGAGAAAGAAAGCTCGCAACCATGTTGCTATGTCGTGTTCGAAAAAACGTGGGAAATGAACTCGCACTGCTGAAAGTGTGTCAAATTGATTGCTTGAATTAAACCAAATACAAGACACGTTTAAATCGTAGTTTTTCATATTTTAAATGACAACTAATTTCTGCAGCAAAGACAAATTTCCTTACGAAATCTGCATCAGACTATAATGTCTATGAATTTCGGTTACTTTCTAAGAAGTCATGTATTTCCTTTCTTAATTCAAATATTCTACTCAGAAATTTCTCACAACTTAGCCAACTTACTGGTGTGTAATATGGTGAATCTTGTGATTCTGTTGTGTGTATCTGTCAAAATTAATCTTAACTGTCTATGGTCGATTTAGCGATTTCCAGAAGGCAGCTCTTAACCGTGACACATGTCATGAGATAGTTTGCAGCTCAAAAAATGGTGCCGCAAAGACCCAGTTTCGGGTTAAGGGACAGTTCAGTTCAGTCTACGGTTGAGCTCATAAAACATTATTAAAGTAACCAAGTTCACCACAGGATTCAGTAAACTGCTAATGTCCACATTTTCAGCACACAAAGCTTGCTGGTGAATAATTAAGTACAGAAACATTGGTTTAGGAGTGGGTTGCTCTTTACAAATCTGCTTCACTTGTCCAACCAAGCCTTTTTTAATGCCACTCATGTTCTTTCCTCCATCAACAGTCAAGCAAGTGAAGTTAGTCCAATTCAAGTTAAAACAGTGCTTTTTTCTAGCGAAAATGTTTGGGAACTCATTTCACATCTGTTTTTTAACTTATGTCAGAAAATACTATAATAGTCTACAATTGAATTTTCCAGTGAACACAAATTCTATTGTAGAGATATTTAAAATATAAACGTTTTGATAAGAAAATGAGAGTCTCAAATAGTTTACTTATAATATAAAACTGACCTGACTATATAGTTTATGTGGAAAATTGTATTCTACTGTATTATAATACTTGCTTAGGCTTTTATTAGGCTTTAAAACAACTTCCAGAGTTTTCTCATGTTTTCATCTGACAAATCATCTCTGTTTATTTTCCTGCCTTGTGAGCCGTCACTGTTTTCTTACAAGTCAATGACTTTAAAACTTCGCTTTCAAGCTTCTCCTTTTCTGCTTCTACTGAACTCTTTACAGCAGCTTGATGTCCAGCAGATTCCTTTTGAAGCAAAATTTTCTTTCAGAGTGAATTCTACTGTTTGTTTTATCTCCGTAACTGTGTCATCACTCCATTCTTTCGATATGTTCATGCCCATTTTAGCTTCCATACCAAGTGTTCCAAACTTTCGGTAGACTGTACAGCTGAGCTTTTTTTCTTCGAACGCACAGCCACTCATCTTCCACAGAAGTCTATTGGTTGCTCCAATGTCCAACAACTTGTCAGAGTCCATGTTTACTTCGCCATGATCGCCTACACACGTTTGTTCTGACACTGTATTTTGAATCGTTTGCATAATATCGCCATTTTCTTCCGCAAATTCTTGTTTAAATTATTTGTTTACCGGAGCAGCAGGTGGGAAAAAGCTTGAGATTCTTTTAATTTCAACACTTATTTGCTTCTTTAATTATTATTAATTTCTAGACTTTAAAATGACATCGTAAAATTATTTACCAAAGTTAGTACAAAAATCAGCCAATCCGGAAATAGAAATTGGCCACGCCAAGTGGCAAACGCAGTTATCCTTATTCTACTAATAAAACTAATATGATATCTATGGTCCGTAGATATCAAATTAGTAGAATAACAGCGTTTGTTTATTTGTAAACTGTAATTTACGTCGTGCCCGTGAGTTCCCACTGTAAAAAGGACCGACAGTAAGTAAAATGCCGATCATTTATTAAAATAGACACGAATCAGGCCAAAAAAGGTATGAGAACTAAGTTCCCATGAGTTCCCACTGAATAAAAGCACTGAGGTAAAATCAACAATTTTTTAGCGCATTTTCGATAAGTCGAATGCGCTATTGCACCCGATTTGTCCGTCCGTCTGTCATCACCCTAGATCTCAGCATCCATAAGTCCTAGACCCATGATGTATATATGTTTTTGTATGTCCTGACCTGCCATTTGTGCATCAACACTCAGTTACTCGATCCGTTAAAAACCCCGTTAAAACTACCAAAAAACATTGCAAATCGAGAGATAACACTGGCGCAGGCAACGGCGCCATTGCCGGAAGTCTTAGTATTTTCAAAAGTATTAGTTTTTTTTTTTGTTGTTGACGTCATTAGAATATGTGTAAAAGTTTAGAGAGTTTTACGTCATCATTTATGGTGACTTCAATCAAGATCTTAGCGGCCCAGGGGCAGAAATTGAAAATTTTTTTGAAACAAGCTTCAACATTCAGCTAATTTCAGCAAGATTGGCAACCACGATCTATCAAACAACAATTGACGGAGTATTTCGGCGATTAGCTGATTACAAATTAGAATGTTTCATTTATGAGTCCTATTTCAGTGACAACAAACCACTTGTAGTTAGATTAAAGAGAAAATAAAAAAAAAAAATGTAAAGAAATGACTTTTAAATAAAAAATGTTCAGGTATATTCCTTACACAAGAAAGACATAAAAATATCTCTAAAATCTAAACACAATTACTGATAACTACATAATGCTGATATCTAACATAAGTACTGATACATAATACGAAAATGCGCTAACACGTCCTGAGTTCCAAAAGGGACCAGGCTTAACATGATTTTTTGCAATACTCTCCTGTAGTTGTGCCGTACATGCTATGTAGAGAAGCCAGCTCTTGTGGTATATTCATATCTTTGTCCACACGTCCAAATTACCACATGCAATTGAGAGTTGGAACTGCTGTCCAGCGATTTATCATACTTTATAACACGAACAATTTGCTTAAGTTCATTACATTCCTTAGCCATACATACATATGCTTACTTCCTATTGTCCACATGTGTAATGATAAGTCACATTGAGATCACATCTATAGCAGCTTTGGCCGAAAAGTTAAACTTTATATCCGTAGGTTAGTAAAATATATCGGTCATTATCCATGCAATGAAATAATGTAAATTACAATATGAAATAAAACAAAGAAAAAATATATAAAGTATATAAAATATTATAATATGTAGTTTTTAGGTTTGTACACACGTTTCATAACTATAGTACCTATTTTGTAACAAAACTGAAATCACGTTCGAGGGACAATTATATGCAGTAGCAATATTATTTTCTTTTTTTTTAATAAAAAAATTCACCCACCTTTTTATTTTCATTTATTCACATATATCATACGAGCAAAATACCCGTGCTACGCTACGGGGTAGGCACAATAAGAATAACTTTATTTGGTTTTGGGCCTCAAATTCTCCTTAAAAATAAAAGTAAACGCATCTCGAAATTAGGGTAGTGATAAATCAAACCCCTTCTTAAAAAAACGATATGTGTGTCGAGAAAAATAAAAATATTATTAATTTAAATATTACCCATCAATTTTGGCATTTGTGCTTCAATATAACATCATCATTATTATCCGTGGCTCTACAGCCCATGTATGGCCCTGGCCTGCTCAACCACATCCTTCTATTCAGATCGATTGAGGGCTTTCTGTCACCATGCTCGAACCCCTTTAATATCACGTGCTATATACCCTATCAGAATAACAAATGTCGTTAACCGTTACAAAAATCTAACGGGCAAGGGCGGCAAGGCTCACTTTCTTTTTACTTGGATCAAAACATGAAAACAATATCTTTCCACGTGATTCCTTTTGCTCTTAGAAATAGCTTTCTAAACATTCATTTCATTTAATGACTAAGCATGAAATTAGTTCAAACGAATAGGATATTTTTATCCTGATAATATATGTGAATTTTGTGGCTTGGGGAGAGTGGAAAATGGTTTATTTGTTTTAAAGGCACATGTTCCTTTAACGTGAATAAAAACATAAGAACAATGCTGCTTTTTCAGAAAATGGTGAGAAATTGATCTCCTTACAAATTTTATGTCAATTATTATATATTCCCGCACATTTTTTCTAATAGTAACAATTCACTTATATCAATCTTTATCCCGTTGTATACTATTCATCTAATAAACTCAAAACAGCTTGGCACAAAATGAGTTGTTGTCAGTGTGTTTTTTCGACATAACACGCACTTTTTTATGCTTGATCCTATTTATAAGTCGTAATACCCGTGATATTTCTTTACACTTATTTGCACCTTAAAACTGAAAGAACAATTTTTACCCGAAGCGCATGTCATGCAACCGCATTGTTCGAGAAATGTACCCGATTTTTTAAAAAAT